>PVKH010036603.1:0-11578 GCA_004027955.1 Chaetophractus vellerosus | reverse complement strand
AGGGTGGGCTCAGTCTAGAACTGCCATCCCAGTAGGGGGCACACACGAGGGTGGGCTCAGTCTAGAACTGCCATCCCAGTAGGGGGCACACACGAGGGTGGGCTCAGTCTAGAACTGCCATCCCAGTAGTGGGCACACATGAGGGTGAAGTTAAGTCTAGAGTAGGCTTGCTAGAGGGGTGGGACCACTCTAGTTAGCTTCAGTAATTTCAGCCTTTTGCTATTTTATAATATAAAGGCATCTATATCATGAGTCAGTGATCATAATTATTTGTTGATTCTTAACCTGCGGTTACATAGTGAATGGAAGAATAGCCAAAGGTGCCAGTTCCCTGTGGTTCCTGCCCCACCTGCCGGAGAGGACAATGTGAAAGTGAGCAGGTCTGCTGTGAGAGGTGTGGGGTACCCCGTTGCTGTGGAGACAGCAGCTAAGTGGTTTTATAGTCTGCAGCCCAGTTCAGAAGAAGGCAGGGCAAAGAGGCTCGTAGCTCATCAGGGCCTGGGAGGTGATGCACTCTAAAGGGCACCTTGCAGGAACGTTGGGGAAGCAAGCCGAGCTGGTCTCACAGCAGCGCGCCCCGGGCCCGCCATCCTCTGGTGCTCCAGAGGCTCGGGGGTCCTTCCAAGGCTCTGCTGAGGTCAGGCCTGCACCTGGGTGTCCTCTATGGATGTGTGATGGTCGCCAAGATGGAGCCATTCTATCGCAGGCATAAATGAAAATATGGTCAGAAGATTCATGAATGGCAAGTTCAGTCTGTGATGGAGAAAGAGTCAAGATTTTTACTTCATTTTTTTTCACTCTAATAGAAAATTCGAAGGGAAAACATATATATCTGGGAGGGGAAATCTTGATAGACAGTTGTGTGTCACTTCTATGAACTGACATTTTTCCATAAAATTATCTCGCAGTTGAAAAATATTAATATTTGTGCAGGAAAAATGGATTTTCTGATGTTTGATAATTTGGCTCTGATGTTAATCTCTGCTGGTAATGATGCAAAGGTTTAGTTTCTGAAAAGCTGAATTTGATTTTGTAAAAGGTTTTTAAGGGTCGTTTATGGACTTTTCCATCCTTCATACATTTATTTATGAAAGCAGAGAACAAAGAACATTGATTTGCAATTTAGAGCCATTAGTGAAAGCTGTCAATTATTGAGCCCTACTCATTACCCAGACTGATCTTGAAAATCCAATCTTAACACCTCCTCTGCTGTAACGGGGAGCTTTTGATTAGGAGCCGTTACAGGTCCTGTCACCACCCTAATCTTCACCTCCTAGAAAGTGTTAGGAATTTAAAGTATTTGCAGAGAGGAGTAATTTATTTCCTGTCTCGCAATGGATAGAAATTTGGTCTCTTTCTCCTGGTTATCTGCTCTGGACTTAGAACAGTGAAGGTCACTCACAGGAATGTGTTTTAAAAACAGTTACCTTAAAGAGCCTCACTTTTCAGTTTTCAAATGGTCACATCTCCCTAAT
This sequence comes from Chaetophractus vellerosus, assembly GCA_004027955.1. Classification (NCBI taxonomy): domain Eukaryota; kingdom Metazoa; phylum Chordata; class Mammalia; order Cingulata; family Chlamyphoridae; genus Chaetophractus; species Chaetophractus vellerosus. Next base: position 10,103 of record PVKH010036603.1, on the reverse strand, counting down.
TTTCCTGAAGGAAAATTCCTTTACCTTTTAGCCATTTGTTTAGATTGAGGTTAATCAAACTCAGCAGATAATTCACTGTTGGGGGAGGGGCACCTTTATCAGCTTCCCGGTCTCTACCCTCTGATATCAGTAGCAACCCCCTCACTGGTCAAAACCAAAATAGCTCCCATTGCCAAATTTTCCCAAGGGGACACACTTGACCAGTTGATAACTGCTTGTGTAGATACTTAGTGACATACAATGCCCCTGACATTTTTTTTCATTAATTGACATAAAATATAGACAGGATTCTGAGAGTAGCAATTTTTAAGGTGATTGTTGGGGTCAGGGATAGACAATGAGTAAAAATGATAAAATTTTAATTTTTGTGAATTTGAAATAAAGTTGTTAATTTTAAAAATGATAAAATTGCTCACCCTTTATAAGCCAACAATTCCCTTTGGCTTAGGAATTAGATTATCAAAGAGAAATTGTCATTTTTTCCCCCACAAATAAATAGTTTTTCCCACCAACTTGTGAACGAAAAAGGGGAAATAATACTATTTACCAGCAGTGGACAGTTAGAATGCTAAGTGAAAAGATGGGAATGGAATAGTGGGAAAAATTTAATGCATGCTTTAAATTTGGAAACAGAGACCACAATTTTAGAACACAGAAGGTGTAAGAATTGGAATTGTATATAATGCTAATAACATAAAACAGAAAGGGCATAAACAAGGCAGGGGTTTATTTTTCTCACACGCAGAGGAACTTTAATGCCATCAATTTTCAAGGTTCATTCTGTTTTTCTGCTTTGCCACCTTGGACACCTGGTTTTATCCTCAAAGTTGTCTCATTGCTGAAAGATGGCTTCTGCAGCACCAGTCATTGCATCAGCATCCCAGGGGGTGGCCAAAGTGTAAAAGGACAAGTGCCGGCAGAGTCAGCACCCTTTTAAGGAACGCCCCTGGAAACCCTAGTCTATAACTTCCCTTTGTGCCTCATTGTTCAAAACTAAGTCAGCGGTCCATTTCCATCTGTAAGAAAGTTGGAAAAATGCAGTGTATATTTAAACCGGGGCTCATTCTACCCAAGGGACTGTTGCCATGGCACACAGGATGAATGGATATTCCTCAGAGAACATAGGCGTGTCTGCGTCAGAAAGGCTCAGTGATGAGGTGTGGAAGGATGTTAGCGATAATTTCAACATTTCAAAGCTTGTGATTTATGTCCCACTTACAATTTTGCAATTTTTTGAGTATCACGTCTTCTGTTTCTTAGAGCTTGCTTTTAAATGAACATATTTGCTAGTTTGTTTGCAATGAGAACTTTATATTGTTCTGTAAATGGAAAATTCGTTTTACGTGCCATGAATATACGTCAGTGGGCTTTATACCTGGAGACGCTGGCTGTGCTGGAGGTTCATTGCACGGCACCCCTTCTCTGCACGGACCCAGCGTGGAGTCGACAAAAGGGGAATTTCAGTGGGGTTTGGGAGGCGGCAGTGAGGCAGAAGCCTCTACTCACCCAAGGCCGGCAAGGCTGGATGCGGGGAGGCACTGGCCCGGCGGTCTCAGCAGACCCCAGCACCTTCTCACTGGCCCTGCTCTGCCCCCAGCTCTTCCCCCGGCCCCCTGCTCTGCTGTCAACGGTGGCCCAGCCACCCCTGCGCAGAGGGGAGCCCCCAGAGGCTTTCGCACCGCTGCTTCCTCTTCCTCCCACTCCAGCAGACCGACGGGCCTCTTGGAGGACGGGTTAGTGACGATCTCAGCTCTGCCTGTCGAGCCCTCACTTCACCAGCTTCTCGATGATTGTGTAAGGCAGGGTTTCTCAACAGCAGGAGTATCGGCCCCGTGGGTCGGATAACACTCTGTCGTGGGAAGCTGTCCTTTGCTTCCCTGCTGCTGAATCCACCAAGTGCCGGCAGTGTTGCTGCCTCCAAAGTTTTGCCAATCAAAAACGACTCTAGATATTTCCAAATAGCCTTGAGTTGGGGACAAAATCACCCCTAGTTGAAAACCACTGTTGTTATGTCTTATTCCAAAAATGAATTCCTTATTCTATAATAAAAACGTCCTTTTAGTTCTGGGCCTCTGACTGAATGTAAATCGATAGAGGAGACAACCATAAAAATACAGCAAAACGATTCAACAATATAAAAGTCTTTCTAGAGACTCTTACACACTGAAGATTCCGAGGTTGAGGATAGTAAATCTCTTTGCTGAAGAAGGAGATTACAAAAAACAAAAGCCTCACTAATGCAAAATAGACTCTCCTTGAGAAACCAGGACACCCGAAGGAGAACTGAAATGGGAATAATCTCTCACGATGTGATTTAATATGAGTTTACCTTGTGCCTAGTGCCAAGGGAAATCCCCTTGTATTCCAATAGGGCCATGGCCCCTGCTTTGCAAAATGCTGACCTGATCTAACCGAAGTCAGAGGAAGCGAGACCCGGGATTCGATTTACTCCAGATTTGATCGGAGGAAGGACACATGTCCCTAATCTCTAAATTCTCTACATTTCTGAAATCCTTAAATTCATAATCATTCCACTATGTACCACCTGATTAATTTTTAGAACGCAAAGACATCCAGGTGTCAGTAAGTCTTGGACCATAGAACACCAACTACGTAACTGTCTGAAACAAAAGCTGCAAGGAAATGGGTAGACGTTGGTTTATAAAACAGGCATGCACGTGCCCGTGTGGAGTGTAGAACCTACTACCTAGCTTCTTACAAAACACTTATTCCACGTCGAAGAAAAAAGCATGTAGTTAGTTAACTTCAAGTGAAAAAAAAAAGAGCTAATTTTTTGTCTCCAAGCGTTTACTCATGGATCTGACTCTGTCTCTCAGCACCCTACCTCTTCCTTGGACACACCGCCCTTGAATTGGAACTGGCAGAGAATGGTAGCTCCCGGAGTCGAAGGAGTAAGTAGATTTTCCAGGGTAAACTTGATTTTCTTTTCACTGTTAATAAGCATATTTCCAAGAGCGTACTAGGATTGCAGAGGTCCACCTGAAAACTCAAATGCAGCAGCCTGAGGCCATGTAGCCAGACCCACGGGCAGCGCTGGGCCCTGCAGCCCTCGTTTGCACATGTACCTCTAATGAGCTTACTGGGTACAGTGCCCGCACACGAGCAAGGAAGCAGGGCCTCAAGGCGAATACCGAAGTAGCTGTGTACTGACTTGGACGGACTCTTCCCCAGCACAGGTGTCCTTCCTAAATCCGTAACTCGAAGCTGTGATTTAAATCTCTCCCGGGGCTGGAACCCGACTGGAGGGTGGAAATGCGGCCATGTCTTAGATGATCGTGGCCTTGATGTGTCTTACGATCAGTTAGGCGGCTTCGTTCTTCCCTGCCTCTCGGCTCAGATGTGACGTCCACGCCTTAAGCAGCAAGAGCCGGTGCCCGCGGCGTCCAGCCAGGCTTACCCCAAACGCGCAGAGCCTCGGGCAGGTGCGTGGCTCACTGCCAAGGGCCAGTAGCCCCAGAACGAGCGAATGGCGACGGCAGCTGACTGCTGTTTACTGAACAGACCGTAAATCAAATCCCATGGCGTGTCCTTACGTAAAGCAAATTGTCTGACTTGAAATTCAAACACCAGATTCAGTTAACGTGAGGTTCGTTTGAAATGCTGGTAGTTATGGAAATGTCGAGGGTGATTCTGGTTATAGTCGGTTCATTTTCCTCAAAATGAGTGCCCATTTCATGTGCTCCTGACAAAGGTTTAAATCCCACAAATCATGTCTGTTGTGTCTAGAAGAGCAATCTTATGTAGCGTAGGATTCATTGGGGAAATGAGGACAGAAATTCCCTCTTCTCTTTCACCCTGCTCCACCCACTTCTATGCGTAGAGGCCCAAGTGAAATACTGAAATGCCAGAGGCATGAAATATCCTGCAATTCACAGTATGGATTTCTTGTCAATTGGTCCTGCTTATATGAAATTAAATTCTCCCTCATTTACAAATATTTTATAGCACGATTTTCATCACATATGTGATAGACTTTGCTAACTTCTTACCTTATAACCACTTCTCTTTTCTTTATTGAGCTAAATAACCCATATTTTGTTCAGAACAGAAATATTTTTTCCTAGCTTCCTTTGCAGCTGCGTGAGGCCATTGGATCCAGTGTTGACTAATAAACATGAATTTGCACGAGGAAGAAAGGGCTGGCATTACCCCTACCCCTTTGCCCATGTGCTGCCTTGGATTTGGTCGTGATGGCTAGAGAGGCAGCAGCCATCTTACACCCTGCAAGAAAAGGCCAAATGAATTGCAGTTATCCCCCTTCACTGAGCTTCTGGACTAATACCAGCGTCATCTAGAAATTTCTATTGGAGAAATAGGCACCATTCTTTACTCAACCCCTGTGGTCACTTTTCTGTTACTTACAGGAAAGCACAATCCTGATTAATGTAAGAAACCACAGAACTCATCACGGTGACCTGTAGATTTCAGTTCGTGGTGCACCTGCCGGTCTTCTGGACTGAGAGTTCTTTGGGAATGAAGGTCATGTTTTATTCACCACTATATCCTCACAGTGCCTCGCTCAGAGTACATTTCTTTATTTTGTTAATTTATTTTTAATCAGCTTTATTGAGGCATAATTTACTTTCATTAAAATTTAACAGTTGTAAATGTGTGATTATATGGGCTTTGGTAAATATATAGTCAGGTACCCACCACCACAAACCAGATGTAGGCAGTTTTCACCGCCCCCAAAAGTTCCTCCTGCCCCTTGCCATTCGTCCCTCCCAGCCCACGCACACTCTAGCTTCTCACAACCACTGATTTGCTTTCTCTAGAATTCCATACACATGGTCTCCTACGGTTGTACATCTTCCTCTCGGCACAATGCTCTGAGACCCGCACATACGGCTGTGTATAGCCATGATTTTTTGTTCTTTCTATTTGCTATGAAGAATTCTTTTGCACGGATATACAACATTTTGTTTATCCTTTCACCAGTGGTGGATTTTTTAGTTCTTAGTTTTTTGTTTTGTTTTGTTTTGTTTTTACTATTTTAAACAAAGTGGCAATGTGCATTCGAATCTTTGTGTAAAGGTGAGTTTTCATTTCTCTTGGGTAAATACCTAGGAGCGGAATTTCTGAGTCATGAGAGAAGTGCTTGTGTAACTTAATGAGAAACTATCAGACTGTTTTCCAAAGTGGCTATAAGATTTTGCAGTGCCACTGTAAACTTTTTAGATTTAAGTCGTTCCACATCCTTACCATTTGGTATTTTCAGTCTTCGATTTGGGGCATTTTGGTGAAAGTGCAGTGTGAATTTAACTTGTATTTACTTAATTACTAATAAGCTTTCCTTGAGCTTATTTGCCACTTGAAAATCATTATTGGTGAAGTGTCTGTTCAGATCATTTGCTTTTATTTTTTAAATTGGGCCTTTCTCTGCTTGGGCGCTGTTATAAGTTTTCTTTATTCTGGATACAAGTCCTTTATCAGATACACAAATTTCAAATAGTTTTGCCTCATCTGTTGCTTGCATTTTCATTTTCTTAAGAATACCTTTTTAAAATTAGAAGCTTTTAGTTTTGATGACGACAAAACTATCAAATTTTTAAATAGCTTGTTCTCTTTTTTGTTCTGTTAAAATTTCTTGGCTAACTTATGGTCACTTAGATTTTCTCCTGTTTTCCTCAAGAAGTTTTGAAGTTTTATCTGTTACATTTAGGTGTACAGTCCATTTTGAGTTCATTTTTGTGAACACAGTGGGGTAAGGGTTGAAGTTCTTTTGTGTTAAACTATGGATGCCCAATTATTCACGTATTCTTTGTTGAAAATTGTAATTTCCCATTGAATTGTCACAGTACCATTTTCAAAAATCAATTGAATATATTTTTAAAAAATTAAAATGTATAAGTCTATTTTTGGACTCTAATCTGTTCCGCTGATCTCCATATACAGTCTATGCCTGTGCTAGGCTGTCTTGATGACAGCAGCTCTGTATTATGCTTTAAAATGAAATCATGTAAGTTCTCCAGCTATAGTCTTCTTTAGTAAATGATTTTGGATATTCTGTGTCTTTTGCATCTCTATGTGAATTTTAGACTCAGTATTATTAGCTACCTATTATTGCATAAAAATGAACAGAAAATTAGTGCTTTAAAGCAACACACACTGAAAATAGATATTGGATTATGTTTGTAAACTGGTCTGTGCCTAGGTATGATTAAATTGTGATTAGGGCTTTGCTTGGGCCCATGGTGGGTGGGGACTCACAGAGAAAACTGCACAGCAGAGAAGAGAGTTGGAGTTTTGAGGCGGAGCCAGTGAAGTGAACATACAGGAGAAGAACATGAAGGAATAGAGACGACTCCTTAGACTCGGCAGAAGCCCTGGGGAGAGAGTCAGAGACGTTCGCCTGATAGTCTATAGCTGGCCTTGTGGAGAGAGAACAGCAGCTGAACCTGGAGAGAAACGGAGTCCCGGGAAGAGAGGAACCCAAGAAGCTTGAGCTCTTGGCAGACGTCGGCAGCCATCTTGCTCCAACACAGGCCAATGGACTTTGGTGAGGGAAGTAACTTATGCTTTATGGCCTGGTAACTGTAAGTTTCTACTCCAAATAAATACCCTTTATAAAAGCCAAAAAAAAAAAATAAGTAAATAAACAAAGCACCACACAGGGAAGCAGATGTGGCTCAAGTGATCAGGCTCCTGTCTGCCGTATGGGAGGTCCTGGGTTCGATTCCCAGGGCCTCCTGTTGAAGGGGCCTGCGCGGAGAGCTGGCGGCCTGCACAGAGAGCTGGTGCAACAAGATGAAGCAACAAAAAAGAGACAGAGGAAAAAGACAATGAGAGACGCGACAAACCAGGGAGCTGAGGTGGCTCAAGCAATTGAGTGCCTCCCTCCCATGTCGTAAGGTCCCAGGATCGGTTCCCAGTGCCTCCTAAAGAGAAGATGAGAAGAGAAGACAAGCAGACGCAGAAGAACGCGCAGTGAGTGGACACAGAGAGCAGACGGTGAGCACAAGCGGCAAGGGGGGACCGGAATAAATTTAAATAAACAAACAAATAAATAAAGCAATACACAGTAATTATCTCGTCCCTGCGGGCCTGGAGCCTCACTGCTCTGCTTTAGGCCTCTCTGGGCTGCAGTCGAGGTTTCTCTAGGGCTGGTTTGTTGTTCCAGCTCTCACAGGTCCTGACAAAATTCATCTCCTTGTGGCTATGGGAGTCACGGCAGCTGCTTCTTCAAAGCCAGCAAAGGACGGTCTCACCTGATACAAGTATCCTGGGGGCGCATGCCCTCCACCCACCCCATTCCGTCTTAGAGGCTGGCACAGGTCCTGCCCGCACGCAGAGGGAGGGCATTAAACAAGGGCTTGCACAGAGGCAAGGACCACGAGGCCAGCTTCTGTTCTGCCGCCACAGTCACCTTGCCCAAAGGGGCTGCTGTGGCGGGGTTGTGGCGGCATTGGCCCTCTGGGTCAGTTTTGGGACACTTGCCATCTTAATATTGAGTATTGCGTTCACCGAGCATGGTGTATCTCTATAATGCTATGTCAATAGTGTCTTTTAGTAATATCATTTTCAGTGTGCAGGTTTTGTTATTTTTGGTTAAATTTTTTTTTATTTTGGTTATTTTTTATCTTGATGCTCTTGTCAATGCTGTGTTTAAAATTCAATTTTTCATTGTAATTAATTTTTATTTCTCAATATTGTAAGCTGCAACTCTGATACGGTATATTTACATCATGTTGTTCAATTTCGGGATAGTTTGGGGTTTTTCTAAATATCTTGTTTCTAGTTTCTAATCTAATTCCATTGTGATCAGAGGACATACTTTGTATTATTTTAATCGTGTTATATTTTTTGAGACTGGCTTTGTAGACTAGAATAAGGTCTATCTTGTTGAATATTCTCTGTGCGTGAGAAAAGGATGTGTATTTTATTTTTATTGGTCATATTCAGCACAGTTGCAGGATACTAGGATACAAGATCATGAAGTTGCTTCCCATGAATACATTTGGAAATCCTTCAGTAGAGAACAATAGATATTCAAGTTTAAGCAAGGCAACCCATGCAAAATGCAAAGCTGTTTTCACAACTGTTGGAAAGACTTGCACACATATCAACAAAGAAAGATATGCAATGAAATAAGAGCACATAAAAGGGTTATTTGTTCTTATATTTTTGGGTGACAAAATATGTAAGACTATCAGGAAAGGCGTTTATCTCCAACTCGGTCGCATTGCTGAAAAGGTTCCTTCTCATTTACACAAACGACAACATTCCTATTCATTTTAGACTTCAGAAAATTTTAAGAAAGAGTTATAAGTAGCTATTAGTATGCTTTCACTTTTTTTCCATAAAGACTTCCAGAATTTTCCAGCAGACAACATAATTTCCAGCAGGATATTTAAGATGGTCGTTTATATTCATATTCGATCTGGTTGTGAAATTCTGGAAACAAATATGACGTATGAAGCTTGCAATGAAAATATTTATGACGAGGCTCAATATCGCGCAAGATAAAATTTTCAGGAATGATAGAGATGAGTGCAATTCTAGGAAATGCGAAAGGCAGAGATCTCTAGTCTTTGCGTTGATATAGAACAAGAGTTCCCATTTATACAGTAGGTGCAGTATGCCATGCACACTATTTAGATATCTTCTGTGTAAGATGCCATCTAACTTTGGAATGCCTCTATGGCACAGAGACTCTTCTAATACCCAGTGTTAGTGTCTTAGTGATGTTGTGTGTATTTATGTGTCAGGCTTAGGAGAGGTGGGGCTTTGAGAACACAGGCCTCTGCGGGTTTTCCAAAAGTACGTGCTGAATGAGAGGGTGAGCACGGGGCTGCACTCAAGAGATGATGTCTTAAACTTCGGCCAAGGTGTCTGCATGTCTCCACACAGTCTCTGTGTGTTCCATTAAAAAATGCATGATGGGGTTTGAGCCGAGTCAGTTAGCCTCTGCCTCAGTTTCCTCATTTGGAAAGTAGAGATAAAAACTTACAAATGTGGTCATGAGACTCAAATATGATTTTATCTATGGCAGCACTTTTTAAAGGGTCATGGAAATGCTAGTGAGGTCGCTGTTCTTGTGCGCTTTTAAAATAGGGCTCTCCTTCCTGGCTTTGGTCCAAAACCACACCCAAAGGGTATGAGAACCAGTCGCTGACCCGAGAAGGAATGCATCGGGCGTATCTTACCACTGGGCAACGCAGCAGTGCTGGCTTTGTTCACCGGGTTTAGCCACACCTAGGGTGCCCGGCCCGGAGCTGCCAGGCCCTTTCCCTCTCTGCTACATATTTCCGGTTGCTTCTTCTGCCCTGCCCTCCACTCCTCCTGCCCTGCCCTGCTCCGTTTTCCTGGAGGGGAATCTCTTGTCCTGCCCCACCAGGGACTCCTTGCCTGCCGGTTCTGGTTGTGCTCAGCCAGTGGGAGGCAACCTCAGGGTTTAGAGGGGCAGGAGTGCCAGCGGTCCAGAATTTTAGCCTCCCTGCCAGGCCACAGTTAGCAGTGTCTTCCTCTGCCAATGGCCACATCTCCAGCTGGGGGTCTCGCCCTGTTCTGGGAATAGCATTCTCCTCTTGCCCCTTCCCACTTTTGCTAGTGCTTGGGCGCTCCACCGTCTCTTTTCGGTTCCTTATTCCTGCCCACACCTGTGTGAGGGGCCCTGCATTGTAAAATTTCCCCGGTGGCCCATTTGAGTGAGCCACATGGTTCCTCTGGGATCGTCACTGCGACATTCTGTGTATGATAAAACTGTTAGCCAGAGCTTGTATACCGGCTACTCCACGCCATGCACTTAGCTGCTATTGATATCGTCCCATTTTATAGATTAAGAGACTGAGGCACGTAGATAGTAATTTAATTTGCCTAAAATTTGTAATTTGTTTAAAATCACAGGTAAGAAGCATATTTGGGATTTTACCTGAAGCAGTTTGGTTTCAGGAAGCAGCAGTTTGTTACTTCCAAACTCAGAAACGAGGTCTGTTCAGGCTAATGACTTTGCCTAGCCAAGTCAATGGTGGGATTTATTACACTAATTACTTTCCATTAGTCACCATTCACTGTGAGCAGTGCTTGTTCAAAGTCATTAGCTGAGTTCTCCAGTCACCCAGGGATACTTTCAATTAATCCAA
>PVKH010036602.1:0-11570 GCA_004027955.1 Chaetophractus vellerosus | reverse complement strand
GCGGGCAGCAGTCCTCCATGTTTTTGCGGGCTGCCGGCTTCCGCTTTCGCGGGCAGCAGCTCCGCATTTCACGGGTGACTTTGCCATGCCCGTGGGGGCTCAGCCCTGCCCGTGGCGGCTTTTTGCCTTGCCCACGGCGGCTCTGCCCCGCCCACGGCGGCTTGCCTTTCTCAAGGCGGTCTGCCCGCTCGGAGAGGTCCCCGGGAACCGAACCCGGGGCCTCCCATGTGGTACACCGGCGAGCTCTTTATCCACTGAGCTATGTAGCCGGGCCCGTGAGTCACATCTTAACTGAAGTAGCCTCATCAAAAGATCCTACTTAAAATGGGTCCACACCCAAAGCAACAGATTCAATTTAAGAGGATGTTTTTCTGCAGTACATACAGCTTCAAACCACCACACTGGGTTACTCTTAAAGAAAGCTAATTCGTTGTAATTATACATTAGAAATTAAAGAGGAAGTTTACCTTCTTTTTGTTTGAGCCTAATTTCCTTCTAATTGATAAGAAAATTAAGAATAAAGCCACAAAGTTAAAAAGAAATTTGATTTTAAAGTATGTGCTATGTAACTGGCTAACAGTCAATACATAGAAGAGAGCCCAGTCTAGGCAAACTGAGACATCAACTACTCTTGTATGATTTGTGTAAGCCTTTGAGGTGATAGCACACCTGTAATTACCTGTGCCTGGCACATGGTAGACATTCATTAATTATAAAAGTATTTTAATTGTAATTATTTTCACTTACCACCACCACCACGGAGACACTACTACTATTACCACTATTATTACTACTATGAGATGGTCTCACGTACGATGCAACATGTCAAAAAGCCTAGGACAGTATGTGGTACATATTTGGCCTGCGTGTTCTCTTTCTTTCTGCCTTTTTGTCCTTCTTGTGTTCACTCCTGTATTTATCCTGGAAATATTGGATATTTGTGAGACTCCAATATAAATGTTTGATATTGAACCCCAAATGAGCTGTCATAGAAAGAATTACACACATGCACATACGCATGTGGGAGACTCAAAGATTTTAATATTAGAAGTTCTCTTGGGGGGGGGGAGGGTGATAATAATTCTCTGAAAGTCACACAGATTCTAGAAGACATAATTTTTTTTTATCCCACCATAAGGGCTAATGTATGTGTCAGTGACATTTTAGAAACATGAACAATGCTTCTTCTGAGCTGACTAAAGGTGAAATCTGAAAAGAAATGATAAGTAGCACTCATCATGTAGTTAAATCATGCTCACTTGCTACTGGATAATAAAATGTAGTTTAGGTAATCAATCAATTTTGTGGCATATTTTTTATTTCTCCAGATATTTGTAAAGCTTGATTGCTATTGTTCCATTAGGTAATACCATCACATTATTTTAAGGTTGATATCATTAGCCTCAGGCACATGCAAAATATAACAACTAAATGTTAAAAGAAAAGGTGACCTTCCATTTTAGAACACAGATAAATAGTAAATGAGCTATATAACCTCCAACATTGATGTTTCAAGGTAGTTTAATAACAAAACCCTTAACTAAAATACTAAAGTGCAATACTATATATTACACTTGGAAGCATTCACACTCTGTAAGGGCAGTTAGTTACAGTGACTTTTCCAATCCCATCATATTAAATTCAATTAATTTACCATTGATTGAAAGACACCTTGGCTTTATTACACATTTTCTAGGCATTTGCAGTCATTAATAAAACTTGTGTATTCATAGTTGTAGCCTGGTGAGAGAGGTGTTTATTTATTTCCAACACAATAGTTCAGACATTATATTTAATTTTCACGAAGGCTATCTATTGATTAAGATCAAGAGTGTGTGTGTGTGGATGTGTCCCTGTGTGTGTGATTGTGTGCCTGTGAAGGAGAGGAACAGAGAGAGAGGAGAATTTTATTGCTAAAGTTCTTTTGACTTTGGAAATACCTTCCGCAGACATACAACACACATACATTGCCATCCTGACAAATTTTTAAGTTAGCCTGTTAATTTCAAAAGGCAGAGAGTAGATTTTGGTGTTTATAGTACATGTGATACTTTGTACAGCATTATGTTCTTATAGATATTAATTTTTGTTCCAAAGGAACAGCAGTTGATATTAAAATTGCTACAAAGTGAAAAAGAGAAATATGTGAAATAAGAATTCATTTCAATTTTTCTAAAAGATACTACTCATTTAGAAAGTGACATTTAAGTAGTATATCTGAGTCATTAAGAAAGTCAGCTTTGGAGTCAGAGAAACATGAGCTTGAGTCCCAGCTACCCTCAGCCTTTTTGCTATGTGCTCTTCAACAAGATAATTAAGTTCTCTAAATCTTATCTTCCTTGTTAATAAATGGTGAAAAAAATACCTATTGCATTGGCTTGTGTAAGTTATTATTGTTATGTATTTGTTTAATGATGCCAAAACAAGCAATTACATTATTGAAAATGTGTTCAGTCTGTAAACTGTTAGAAGAATGTATCGAACTCTGCCTTGTATGGGGGCATACAGGGAGTACGCAGGAAATAGCACCTGCCACTGCTAGATGCCTACCAATCAACCAATCTTCCTTCCATTTTTCTGGGCAAAACTCAGTGTTTGTTCCAATTTTGAGGAAGCAACGTGACCTGCACAGGGTATAACTCATGACTGATTAGGTCAACTATATTAATCCTATCCCTTTTATCAACAGCTGGTTTCAAGAGACTCAGAAATGACTGGAAAGCCTGACATGACTGAGGTGCTGAGTTAACCTCTGGACTTCTTGTCATTTGAGACTTTATAATAAAATCTCATTGTTTAAGCCACTTGTAGCAGTATTCTTTTATTTGAAATAAAAGAGTTAGAAGGCTACTGTTATTATTAAAGTGCATGATTCTATAAAATTATTCTCGGGTTGGAGTTAGGGATCCCAAATGAAGAATGAAAGAAGTAACATCCCTATATGTGTAAATCTATGTTTTAATTTGTTCATTTATTCACATGTTTACTAAGCTCTAAAAGTGAAACAAACATTTATTATGTACTGGGGGGTACTAAACAAATTAACAGGATAGTAAATGAGTAACAACATCTTATACTGAAATCCCGTGGGTTTGGAAGCATGACAGAATGGAATTTTAATCTAAGCATTGCCAATAACTAGCTTTATTTACTTCAGAACATTATTTACTCTCTTGGAGTCTTTGTAAAATTAGCATGTACTGATCCCTACCTTGTAATATTGTTTTAAAGATTGGTGATTAATGTTATCAATTATCATTTAAGCATTGTCCCTAACCTCAAAGGAAATTTTATTAACATCTAGTTAAATGTATATAATAGTCATAAGAACATCAATATATATTTCTGTGTAACTTTTTACTAATTTTCACCTATATTTTTCTGACATACATACAAAAATCATATAGGAGGAAATATGTGCAGTTAAAGAATTAGGAGGCTTGATAAATACAGTCTAAAAACAAGATATACGCTCAAATCACTTACCCACTTTTTGACAATAATAATCATTAACATTTATTGAGTACCTTCTTTGTGCTAGACACTGTTCTAAGCACTAAATGTGTATGAACTCACTTAAAACCATGGTGTTACTGTTTTTATTCCTAATCTGTAAAGAAGTGACCTGAGGTTCAGAGAAGTTAATTAACTTGCTTAAGGTTACACAGTTAGTGCATGACAGATCTGGGATATAAATCTAGGCAGACTGCTCTAGATCCCATTCTCTTGAACATCATATATACTATTTGGAGAAAATGAGACTTGAATTCCATTTATAAGTGCTACTACTTCAGCTCTTAAATGCTTATGGGTTTAAAAAGTGAGAAATCAATAATGCCTTGAGTAAATATCGGTTACTTTCTAGAAGGATCTTCCTAGAAACCTGATGACAGGCTACAATTTGGATGCACAGATCTTGAAGGAGGGTGTGCATTCTGGGCATGACAAAGAGCTTGAGTAAAGACACTGGTGCCAGAATGAGTTTGTAATATATATGGGATAAACAAACATGGATGAAAATAATACCAGAAATAAAATTTTGTATCTCTGTTGTCTGCTTTTTTTCTTTGTTTTTGGCATGCTTCTTGATTAACTTAAAAGCCTCCTCTCAATTAATTGGTGTGGTAATGACTCAAAAATGTCTATACGCCAATCCCTTGAAATTTTAAATAGGATATATGGCAAGGCAAAAGGGACTTTGCAGCTATAATTAAGATTATGGATCTTAAAATAAGGAGATGATCCTGGATTATCTAGGTGAACCCAATTTAATCACATGAAACCTTAAAAGCACAGAACTTTCTTTGGCTAGAATCAGGAAGATGCAGCAACAGAAGGCAGAAGAGTTACAGCAGAAGGGGGAATCAGAGAGATTTCAAGCCTGAGTGTGACTCAACATTCAGAGATGGAGGAGCCACGTGTGAGGACTAGAGAGAGGATTCTAGTTGCTAGGCAAACAGGAAGGGGGACTTTGGCCCTAGAACTTCAAGGAATTGAAATTTTACAACAGCCTGAATGAGCTTGGAAGTAGATTCTTCCCCTGAACCCTGAGAAAGGAATGCAATTCTGTAGAGACCTTGAATTTAGTGCAGTGAGACCCATCTCAGTCTTCTGACTTGCAGAAACTGTGAGATAATAAATTCGTGTTGTTTTAAGCCACCAAATTTGAAGGAAATTGTTACAGTAACAATAGAAAAATAATACAGATGGTGTATAGAAGATTATGTATGGACTATGAGAGAGGCAAGGACCAGCAGAGGGTAGAATTTCTGACATTTTTCCTTACTCCCTACTTGGTATCCTGATAATTATAGAGATATATTTGAATGCTCCAAAAATCTTTTTGTCAGATTACTTAGGAAACTGGAATTAAAAATTGTGCATTTCGACTTGTCTTTAGATTTTTAACTAAAAGAGCCATCATTCCTCAAAGTGTTTAAAAATGGCAAATTGAATAGACACTCTACTTAATTATCCCTCTCTCCACAGCAGGAGTTCCAATTTAACTGGGATATTTTTTCTTAGTCAATACTTACAGGAAAACAGTGGAACAATGATTTTAGAGTGTTCTATGAGATCAGCTTCTTTGTAGACTTTTAGAGAGGGAAGAAAGAAAACAGTTATTCCTTGCTGGAATGTTGAAACATATATATATATATATATATAAATTAAGGCTGCTCTTCACTTAAAAGTCGTAGCAAGATACTATGGTTAATTGTCATGTCTAAATCATGAAGTTTATGCCCCTGGCCAAGGGAAATAATTCCAGAACTGAACAGGTTTTCTTCTGTCATGATCCTTGCTATATTTCAGACTTTTCCATGGTCTACTGCCCTCATGTGGATCTGATTTGTGAGGATAAAAACAACTGTGTAATTTAAAAAAATACCCATGTGGGAAACTTCAAATTTCCCTTTTTTACCATTAATTTGTTTAGTTTTGTATTTATGAACATAACAACACTTCATTTTTAAATAACTACTTTTCAACATTAAAGATGCAAAGTTTATCTGAAAGGAATAGTCTATTCTAGACAGTTTTTTTTCCCAGAAATTTAGAAATATAACCAGCAAGGCTACTGAGCTCAGAGCAGAGGCTATATTTTCTTTCACTGAATGAATTTAAATTAGATATATTTTGTTAATTAGCCATTTTTGTTGTTGTTGCATTCAAGTAACTCAAGCTACAGTAAGCAGAAGTGTGTTTTTTTCTGGTCAGACTTCTGAAATGACTTGATCCTGAGAGGAACTATAATCTTAAGTGTTACATGGATAGCCTTAAGTTATGGTACAATTAAAGGGATGGCTAGATACAGTAGAATTCTAACGATTTAAGGCTATGTTTACCTAATTTTTTTGAGAATAACTTTCCATTTTAATAGTTTCATTTTGTTTCTTTTTGTTTCCAGAACTTGGACCATTGATTATCTCAACTGATAAAAGATTAAAGAAAAAAAGCTAAAATAATTTATTGCACTGTTTAATTTTTTAAATTTTGCAGTACCAAAAGGAGATCATATATATATATATGTTACAAGAAATAGGGTCATATGACTGTGGGGGTTGTCTACATAAGCTGGTAACTCCAATTAAGGTAATGCTGAAGTCCTTAATCCTAATTTTCCAGCTGTGGGCTGGAAATTCTGGCAATAACCAGTACTGAGGCAGAAATACTTCTGACCTTTGATGTCCTCAGTTCTAGCTTTTGATAACTAACTAATTGGATGAAGGGACTCCTACATTGTTGAAGGAAGTCTCCTTTCTTGATCATAGATGCACTCAACTGATTATAGATGCCAATCCCATTTACAAAACATCCTTACAGTAATAAGTATACCAGTTCTTGACTAAACAACTGGACACTATTACCTAACCAAGTTGATATAGGAAATTGACCATTACAATCGTCAAGACAAATTGTTTAGATTTTCCCACCTTGATTGGAACTATGATTTTTTGTTGTGATTTTATTATTCAGGCTAATAGAAATCAAGTACTTTGCCCCACACAGATATACTAGATAGTTATGATTTAGATTTATACGTTTTGTAAAGCAAGTTTTATTGCTTTACTTCCTCTGGTTATAAGAATAACACATCATCATTGTAAAATGTCTGGGGAAAAACTGTACAAGAAGGCAATAAAAATCACCCATGATTGTACCATAAAAACAAACAAACAAACAATCATTAACATTTTTGGGATAATTTTTAAGGCTTTTTAATTATGCACATATAATGAGGGAAATTTTTGAAAGAAAATTCAGAAATGTTTTTTTGCCTTTCTTACCACAAGAATTCTTTTACTGGGGGAAATATATGAATTGTTAGAGAGAATATATAGAGAAAGAAAGAATGATGATAAACTTTCAATCTCACATGTATCTGCATAAAATAATTACTTTTTAAAAAATGAGAAACTGTTGAGAATTGCATGCTAGTTCTACTGATCCCCTTTTCATTTTCTATTTATAATCTGAGCCTCATACTATCCTTTCATAATATAAGTTTTTAGCACCAAGAATAAAAACCAGTTGCTGGTCCCTTTCTTTACAGCAACACAGGGAATGTGTGTACATAAAACATGTTGGGCAGGTTCATGTTTAAATCATTGTTTGTGTGGCAACATTTGATTTAGTAAATATATAGTAAAGGGTTAGGTCTAATGAAGAGGGTCCCTTTATAAAAGAAATTTGAATATATTCAGTGGACTAGGGTTTTTAACCTGGCTCTGCCAGTAATCGTTTGCATTATCTGCCTTACAACTGCAAAGTACCATTATTTACAATTTGTGGGAAGGAACCTCAGATACCCCTCCCATTTTACAGATGAGGAAAGGGGTCCAAGGAACTTCATCTAGTTTTAACACCTCATACTAGAAGGAATTTTTTTTTCAGTAAAAGGTAATAAAAATTACATAGAGGAATATAATATTAAAAGACATTCAGAAGTAGCCCTTGTTGTTGAAAAGCAAGTATGGGCAACAAGGGTGAGTGATGTGCTAGACTCCTAAGGAATTTTGTCAGCTCCAAAATTAAAAACGAATTTTCTCTGATAAAAGGAATGATTGACGCACAAAAATAATCAGTACTGAATTTTAAAAGGAATGATTCACATTAGTTTCCAACTAAAGCAATAGAGCTTATTTACTTTCTTAACAAATAATGATTTTTGTCTCACTGTAAAATTCAGATTTGTCATTTATAATTTTACTTGGTTTATTTATACATTAACATCTTTAAAATGAGTGGGCTTCCCAGGGAAGTGTAGATTCTGGTAAACCCAGGTGAACTGTTCTTTTTGAGCAATACATCACTGGCAATGAGGTAAGGTAGAGGCACACATATGGATACCAGTTGATAGGTTAGTTTTTGATGGCCACAGTCCAGAGGAGTGGCTGATTAGTTTCCATAGTCACTACCCCAGACCCATCATGGTTATTAGAAGTACTGACCAGTATTCCAAAACCAAGCACATGATTCGTGAGGTTCTACTTTAGGTGTGTTGTAGTAACATGATTGTAATGCTGTCCAATAGGATCAAGGCCACACCAGTCACTTTCTATCCTGGTATTTACATGCAACTTGTGCTTTCCTAGTTGCATCAGGTAGATGAGAGATTTCTCTCTAACTATTATAACTGGCAAAAGAGTGATGTCAGTTGCACAAACCAGGGTCCACACAGATGCCATAATCTGGTCAAAACATCCATCAAGTCCTTCAAGTGTTACAATCAGATCAACTTCAAGGTTTTTTCCCTTCTATTTTGTTTTTGAGCTCTAGAAGGCACTTGGTAAAGTCAGTGTGGTTTTGATCAGGAGTTGAAGTCAACTCACATCCCTTACTAGTGTAGTACTCTTGGACTTCAGGCCTAATGGAATCAAAATCTCCATGGATGAATTAGGGCAAAAAGTTTTCCTGCTTTCCTTCAGTGATACCATATAAGCGATTGGCACATCCATCAGTACAGGCTTTCAAAATAGCTATGTTCCATAGATGATGAAAACAAAAGCTAATTCAGATTCAAAGGGAGTACTTAGAATTCCCATTGAGAAGCAGGAGTTCCAATGGAGTAAACACATGCTCCATATTGGACTATTAGCCTACAACAGCCAATAGAGCCACTGATGATTAAACTTTGATACACAAAGATTTTCCAAAAAATTTTCTTTCAAAGCCAGTGTTTGCAAGAAGGAAGGAATTTTCTAAATTAATTTTATCTCACATTGATCATATCAATGACCAGATCATAGAGGCTTTTTTTTAAATTAAAAAAAGCCATAATATACAGAAGGCATGCTGTATTCCATTAAGTCTTAAGAGGCTGGAAATGGTAAGAAAGGGAAATGTGATCAATGGATTGTGAAACCATGAGAAGGACATTAAAGGAAAAGAAAGAGGAAAAATGGATTGAAAAGCTCAAGATCTAAGGTTAATTATGTCTCCTCTGTTCCTTGTCTGCAATCCAATCTGTATTAGTCAGTCAAAGAGGTGTCTTTGCAAAATATACCAATAATTGGTTGGTATTTATAAAGGGTATTTATTTGGGTAGAAACTTACAGTTACCAGGCCACAAAGCATGTTTCTTCCCTCAACAAAGTCCACGTGTTGGAGCAAGACAGCTGCCCCCATCTGCCAGGGCTCAGGCCTTTGGGTTCCTCTCCTGCCGGGGCTGCGTTTCTCTCCGGGCTTAGCGCTTCTTCCACAAGGTCAGCTGTAGACTATCAGGCAACGGCCCCCTCCAACATCAGAACTGCATCTCAAAAATCTGCTTCTTAAATCTGCTCCCTCTGTCTTTGGCCTTGCCCTTTATACTCGAGACCACACCCACCAAGGGGTGGGGCTCAACATCCTACTGACGCAGCCTAGTCAATGCCCTAATCATAACCCAATCATGCCCAGATTAACAGATCAGTTTACAAGCATGATTCAATTTATATTTTTGTAATTCATAATTAGATAAAACTGTCAAACCATTACACAATCCAAGGAATAAACATCAAAATGGGGATGGGGGACACTGATTAGAAATTTATTGAGAAGTTGAGGAAAGCACTGAGGATAGAATGGAATTGAACTAAAATAGGGTGGCCATTTTAGGAGAGAATGCTTTGTGCTCAGGCAGAGAGAAAGAGAGAGTGACTGGTTTTGGCTTCTATGTGGTGGCTTGCTGAATTAAGGGCAAGTATCCACCAGGGTCAGGCCATTGTATGAGTGGACTGGACTCATAGTGGAGACTACAGATGGGTCACGAATTTGGATGGAAAATACTGTAAAAATTAAAAAATGATTTCAGCAGGTGAGAATTAAACGGAGGCCATGTCAACAGAAAGGGCTATTTAGATCAGACTGAGTGGGGGAATCGTAAGTTGTGCCATCTGCTGATGCCAACTTAAATGTCATTACAGACAACCAGGCAGAGAAGGCATGTTGCTGTGGCCATAGTAAGAAGAGGCCACCTTGCGGATGCAAAGACCCAATTGTTTTGTTTCATATTTGCATGAGCTCTTTTACCCACATTCATATGAACAACATCTTGGAAAGGAGCAGGGATTTGGTGAGGAACAGAAATTCAGAGAAGCTGAATCATTATCCCCCCAAAAATGATTGATACATTTTTTAAATGATTGTTTGACCAAGGAGTAAGTCAGAGTTAAATAAGTATAGTTTACCCTGCTACCTAGTGACTAGAGACTTGGGAAGAAGATGACCTTAGTGATTAAATTTATATTAGTTCTGAACATCCAAATTTTAGCATAAGTAAATTTTAAAACCTATTATATAGAAAAGCTTAAAATATGTATATAAATATTTATACATTTACTGAAATATAATTATTATGTATGCATATGTATGAATACACACAAACACACACACCAAGGAAATCCAGCTATTCCATCTGTTATAATAGCAATTATTTTCCCCTTTTAAGAAATAAATTTTGAAAGTATGCATTTGAAACTTTATGCTTTAATTGTGAAAGTAACTTAAAAACAATTATAAAACATAACTCAAGGAACAAAGTCAAGTGTCAGACGCCTACTGTTTATTCCTTCTTAGTCATAACCCTTTTCCTACTTCAAGAAGTATTCACTAACTTGGCTTTATGAAAATTATTCTTTAATTGTTATATGTACTTTATTTTATTTTATTTTATTTTTTAAAAAATTTTATTTCTTGTTACATATCCCTCCCCTTTCTTTTTTTTTTTTAAGATTTATTTATTTTATTACATATCTCCTCTCCCCCCCGCTGCGGCGACGCGCCGAGACTGGTCACTGCGCAGGCGCGGCTTTCCCTGCTTGTGGGCGGCTTCTGCTTCCATTCATGGCCGGCTTTCAGTTCGTGGGTGGCTGGCTGCACTCCATTCGCGGGAGACCTGCCCTGCCCTTGGCGGCTTTTGCCCTGTCCGTGGCAGCTTTTTGCCCTGCCCACGGCGGCTCTGGTGCCCATGGTGGCTTGCCATTCTCAAGGCAGTCTTCCCACTAGGAGAGGTCCCTGGGAACCGAACCCAGGGCCTCCCATGTGGTATGCCGGCGCCCTATCCACTGGGCTATTGAGCCGGCCCCTATCCCTCCCCTTTCTGCTTGCTCTTGCTGTGTGTTCATTTTTTGTGTTCTTCTATGTCTGCTTTGTCTCCCCCTGCTGCAGTGATGCACCAAGTCAGCTCACTGCGCAGGCGGATTGCCCCGCTTGTGGGCGGCTCTGCTTCCATTCCCAGGTGGCTTTTGCTTCGTTTGCAGGCGGCTCGCCCTGCCCGTGGAGGCTTTGCCCTGCCCGTGGCGGCTTTCTGCCCTGTCCACAGTGGCTCTGCCCTGCCCACAGTGGCTTTGCCTTCTCAAGTGGTCTGCCTGCTTGGAGAGGTCCCTGGGAACCAAACTCGGGGTCTCCCATGTGGTGTACCAGTGCCCTATCCACTGGGCTACAGCTGGCCCCTGTTATATGTACTTTTATCAATTCTACCTGTTTCCCTAAATAATATGGTATAGTTTTGCTTTCTTTGATTTTCATATAATTAAATTATAATGTATGCATTATTTTGTGTCTTACTTCTTTTTTTTTTTTTTAAAGAT
>PVKH010036601.1:0-11565 GCA_004027955.1 Chaetophractus vellerosus | reverse complement strand
AACTCACACAGCCACCAAGCCTCTGTTGTAGTTTATAACAACCCTAGCAGGAAGATTTGATAATCAATTGACATTTAGGGACAGGAGAGTGGCACTGAGGCCCACCTTAAATAGGCCCTAGATTGTGTCTCAACCCAGACATATGATGAATGTCTAGCTATGATTGACTCTAGACTCAGGGGAAAGACCCTTACCCTGTGAGTGATTGGTTGTGGGTGGGTCTCAACCTAATGTTGATTCCATTTTACAGAACATTCAGGGGAAAGACTCTACCATGTGTGATATATGGGCCCATGGGATGGCTGTTTATGTGGAGGAAGAGCCATCACTATTTATTTAAAGAGCACACATTTGAACATTTGAAATTCTGAAATCCCCACCCCTAATGGCAGATGGCTTGCTAGATCGCTCACTAGGATGCTGCTGCTGCTGCTGCTCTTGTCTATGACTCTGTTACAACAAAGACCCTGATCATCAGAATTACAGGGGAAAAAACATGTGCCAGCCCTGTGCACAGAGAAGGTGTTAAATCAAACCCAATTAAAACCTGAGATTCTTAAAGCAACCATGGCCATGGAGGAAGCACTAATCCTGATGATACCAATTTGAAGCTCTCTGGAGGAAGAAATACAAATCTGAGGAGGGTAGAAAATGTATCTCCTCCACTCCATGAAGTCTATCCAGAAATGAATGAACAATGAAAACCTAAAACCCTAGGTGCAGGGAGAAGAAACAAACAAAAAATGAAATAAAATTCTACAATTTGATCCAACCAGAAATACAAATTTTATTTAAAAGAATTTGCACAACAAAGAGATACAAGGGTGCTGAGGGGTTTTTGAACCTCTTCAACATAAGTTCTGAATTAACTTGAACATCTGCTGAGATGCATTGACTGGCAACCCTTTAAGGTTTAATAATGGGGCTCAAATTACAGTTATACTAGAGGATCCCATGAAACATAAAAAACATACCCCCTATAGTCTTAGAGGAGTTGCTGAAAAATAGAAGACAAATAGGCTTGCCTTACTAGAACCATCATAACTAGTACCTTACCAAAATACTCTATGGTGATAGCACCCATGTCCCTAAAATATCCCATAACATGCATGGACCATCTGACCCAGTGAGTAATAAATTAAAATGAAGTCTTTAGCACTTACAAATTGGTTTCATAAAGTGGGGCCCCAGGGACTATTCCCCTCACCCCTCCCCAGTTAAAATAATTAGCACAGCTCAAAGTAAATCAAAACAGGACCTTAAAGGGTTGAAACACAACCTATTTAGAGAAGAAGTAATTATCCCCAATGCCTCTGCAGGTAATAGCCCAATTTAACATATTCTTAATCTTGGAAAAAGTGAATGGTGCCTCATGGTGGATCACCACAATCTTAATGTTATGGTTCCATCTGTTAAGGCCCTCTTATGCAGTATCATTGAAATTTCTAACTCCATTCAATCAGCAACTGGTAAATATTTTGCTATTATTGATTTGGGTATTTCAACAACCTCACATTTGTAGTTTGTCTTCACCTTTGAAATGACACAATACACTTTTGCAGGCAAGGTGTTAAAACCCAACTTGGTCCAGGAGCCCAGGTATAAGATTATATTGATGACATTTTCCTCCAAGGAGATCCATTTGAAACTCATGTAGGACTGAGTTGGGGGTTCCTAAGACCACCCTCACATTCCATGATTTACTAGAAGGACTCACAGAACTCAGAAAAGCTCTTATACTCACAGGGATGGTTTATTACAGTGAAAGGATACAGATAAAATCAGCAAAGAGTAAAGGGACATACAGTAGAGTACAGGACAGACCAGGCACAAACTTCCAATTGTCCTCTCCAGTTTAGTTATATGAACAGTACTTAACTCTCTTAGCAACAATGTGAAAATTGAGGGGCACACTTGATCCTTGGTGTAAAGGGTATTAACT
This sequence comes from Chaetophractus vellerosus, assembly GCA_004027955.1. Lineage (NCBI taxonomy): Eukaryota > Metazoa > Chordata > Mammalia > Cingulata > Chlamyphoridae > Chaetophractus > Chaetophractus vellerosus. The sequence goes on along the minus strand of PVKH010036601.1, from coordinate 9,623 downwards.
TCGGGTTAGTCTAATAGTCTGGTGCACCCATATGACTCAATCTGCAGTCCCCTAGGTATCAAATTGATATAGCATGGCCCAAAGCCTCACGCACACAAAAAACAGGTGTTCACCATAATTCAGTTTTAGCATAAACTATCTGGCCCAAATCCTCAGACAAACAAAAATATTCTTCATACACAGGATGTTCAAAGGGCTCAGATGTTCTCTCTCAGGAGCACTTAAGGGCCAAACATTTCCTTGGACTGTGAAAGGTTAACCCTTTATTGCATGAAGGACATAAAAATACCCACAAAGGAGCTTTTAAAAAGGATCATTGTCTCATATAGAATGCAAGGCCCCCCACCTCAGTTAAATTCCTGAAAATCATTTGGCAAGCCAAAGCCTGCTCCATCCCTTACATTCAAAAACAGCTATTGACCCACTCAGCATCCACAATGTTAAAACAAGTCCAACATATTTCAAACTATTTAGGTTCTAGAAACAATGTATTCCTCATTTTAAAATTTTACTTAAGCCTATTTATGCTGTAATATGTGAATGGGGCCTCCTCCCTTACCAGGATTTAAAATATGTCCAAGTTGCAATAAAACAGGCTCTCCCCTCAGTGATATCCAGAGGCTCCTTCACTGAAGAAGCATTACCAACCCTTTCTCATGCCTCCTGGAGACTCTGAACTACCCTTGATGGCCATGAGTTGCTGATGACCTTCTGGTGCAAGAAATTGTCCTCCTGGGCCCTATGCTGGATGCCATTAGAGTGGTAGTTGCTGGCTGCATGCTGGAATCTCCTGGAAACACAGAGGATCTCTCAGGCCCTGAGTCCGTGGCTGTTTGAATCCAGATGTCCAATACGCTGTGAGTCATGAAAACTGTACCCCACATATATGATCTCAACATAACCACTGAGGCTTCCTTGCAATAATAGCATGGAGGAAAACGTGGGCTCTCTGGCATATCCCACCTACAAGAAAAGTTGCCTTCTCTTTCCTCAGTCTCTTGTGAGATGCCATGGTGCCAGAGGAAGTCACCCCTTTCCCAGACCCCTTGGCTATCTGGAAAGCCCCTTGAGTAAAAAGTGAAGGGAGACCATACATTTTACAAGGGTCAACATGACTCCAGAGATTGGTCAACCTTCCAGCAGTCATCTTAGTATTAGATTCTTAACCAACACTAAGCCCCATCTGCACATTTTTACATCTGGCTGTCTGGTTTGGGAAAAGAGAACAAGAACAATTTATTATGCAAGGTTGCCCCTTTTGGGGTAAAGGATTCTAGGAATACTTTGACTTATAGATAGTGAAAGTATAAATCAAGGTCACATATATCTCTTCAAAAGCTAAAGTCACAATACAAGGCCTTACCAAAATTCTCCTTATCCACTTTGTAGTTTCAGGCATTACTGACACTGACCAAGGGACTCATTTCACTTCTTAGAATATGCATTTCTGGGTTCTTGAAGAAGGCTTTCAACAGAATTGTTACCTTCTATATAGGTATCAGTCTGCAGGTTGCATAGAGCACCTTGATGGCTTACTTATTCAAATTCAATTAAATCAAACATGATATATTTTAGTCACCAAACACCAGGAATGGGTTGCATTAAAGCCTCTGACTCCATTTTTGAATGTTTGTTGACATCTTTTAAGCCTTACTGCTCCACCTTTCCCTTTTGATCCACATCTGGACAGGCTTGCAAGAAAGCCTGGTTGCTCCCTTCTTTGCCATGAGAGGGAGGTTCAAATCATGCAAACCCCTGACTGTACACAGGATTCCTCATCCCAATCCCTAACAACCAAAAAAATCCCAAACCTTTCTTTACCCTTTCAAGTCATTTTGGGACATGCTTGGAAAACCTGCCCTGGTCTCCCCAGAAAGGCTCATTATGTGAGTAATAACTTGTTCATACCCTCTTCGTATGTATGTGGTATCATCCATTTCATTATCTGAACCAAATTTTGCATGGGGGTCCATCTTGCTTTAAAATATGACCACAAACAGTGAAATGTAACCACAAACAGTGTGAAAACAGTGATATTAGATGTTGCAGAATGGGTTGCAATATGTGGATGTTTAAATCCAGAATTATGAGTGTGCAATGACTGACAGATGAATGGCACTGAAAAGGTATGCAAAAAGTTGGATTTTTATGGAGCAGTGGGAGGGTGTGAGCATGTATGTTAAACCACAAACAGCTAGTGTTTGTGGAGTAATAATTAAATGACAAAGCATGGGTGCAAATTTCACTTGTACATGTATGCTTGTAATGGTTTCAGAGTTTTATTTAATCGTGAATTCCAAAAATACAGATTGGATTATTCTTGTAAACTAATCTGTTCATCTGGGTATGATTAAGTTATGAGTAGGGCGTTAACTGCCATGTCAGTGAGACGTTGAGCCCCACCCCTCGGTGGGCGTGGTCTCAAGTATAAAAGGCTAGACAAGAGGCAGCAGAGCAAGCAGATTGAGAGAAGTAGATTGAGAGAAGAGATTTAGAGAAGCAGATTTGAGAAGCAGTTTTGATGTTGGAGTGAGCCATTCGCCCGCCTTGTGGAGAGACGCAACGCATAGAAAGCCTCATGGTCTACAGCTGAACTCATGAAGGAAACAGAAGCTAAGCCCGGAGAGAAACGCAGCCCCGGAAACAAAGGAATCCAGAAGCCTGAACCCTAGAGAGGTCGGCAGCCATCTTGCTCCAACACGTGGACTTTGGTATGGGAAGAAATTTATGCTTTGTGGCCTGATAACTGTAAACTTCTACCCCAAATAAATACCCTTTATAAAGACTGACCAATCTTTGGTATATTTCAAAAGGCACGCCTGTGGCTGACCAAAACAATGCTATTCAATTTACACCTGTTGCACAAGTTGATGCCATTCCCTTCCACTCCCTGCAGACCTACTCTGTGCCATGCAACTATCACTTCATCCATATTCTCCCTCTGCATTTAAAAACCATAACTTGCTCACCCATTCTGCACCATCCAACCTCCACGGTTGCAACCTGCCATTCTATCATCACTCCTTACACATCCACCATGTGCTATTTGACCATCATCAACACTCTCTACACAGTAAACCTATTCTATTCCCTTCATTCCTTGCACATCCACACTGAGACATTCCACTATCACTCCAGAGCTGTGTTTTATTTCACAAATGCTCTGAACATATCTGCTCTGTGCTATTCCTCTATCTCTCCTTCCATACTCAAATATGCTATGTAATTTCACTTTTTACATTCTGATTCTGCACCATCAAAATATATGACTTGCATACCCACTCTATGCTATTCCACTTTCACTCCTGGTAACCCATTGTATGTTACTCAACTCCATGCTTTTCAATCATACTTGATGCATAACCATGCTGTTTCCTTCATTCTACTCATTACATATCTGTCCAATGCCACTCAACTATTGTTCCTTTCACAGCCACTATTTGCAATTAAATACCACCTCCTTGAATACCCAATCTGCATACTCCAAGTACAACTCCTTGACAGTCAGTTGTTCCATTCATCTATTATTTTTGCTTATTCACAGTGTGCTATACAACTTGTTTTTGCACACCCATTCCAAGCGATTAAACTTCCAATTCTTACATGCTCTCTGAGTCATTCAATTTTCACCCAGTTAACAACCAGGCTGTTCCATGCACTTCCATTCCGTGAACACTCACTCTGTGCCATTCCACTATTGCTTTCAGCATACTTTCTGCGTTTGATTGAAAATCACTGCTTGAATCAAATCATTAGTCAACCTAAAGGAGCAGACTCTAGGCGGTAATCTTAAGTAAAGATTGAGAAACACATTACTCAACTGGCCTTCTGAGGGAGCTGCTGCTACAGTGATTCACAGACCGCAGAGCCTCTGCTGCACTCAAAGAACTATCAAGCCAGGAAACTGCTGCCACTTCCACTGAGTCTAGAGAGACCAATCAAACATCTTTGCCATGGTGCTCACTGGAACAAAAGATATCCCTACATGCCACTGCCATCTGATAGATCTCACTTCTTCCTTTTAAGTATAATGTGGGGCAACCAGCTTGGTGGATCCATGTGGAATCCTAGCTGCTGGGAGATCTAGGAAATAGAGTATAGTTTTGCAGTCTCTGTAGTAAAAAAAAATATCATGTTCAGAAGAAGCCCGGAATGGATAAGAAGTGAGTCAATCTGAAGTATGTGTATCACCTATGAACACAGGGTAATTAGGATGATTTCACTTATTTTCACTTACTCTTCCTCCCCTACAACAGTTTTTTTTCAGGTGTCCTGTGTTGAAGTTACATGTATAATAGTTATTATTATTGTCTTTCAAATTTCTCAATTAAGCCTTTTTTTCATTTCCCAGTTTGAAGGAACTCTGTATGAGTAGCACATCATTTCTGAGTCCCTCTTCATTACAGTGAACTAACTTAATTTTCATAAGTTAAGTTAGAGCACTTCTCAGGTCTTCTCTTAAACCCTCTTACATTGTTATCATACATTATTATCATTTCTGCTGGGAAATTTGCTCACTTCCAGCTCAGTGGAGCCCCAGGGATCCATAAACCCTCTTCCATTCCCAACATGACACCCAAGGCCTTTCATCCCACAATTTCCCTTGTTAGTATATTCCTTTTTCATTGGTTTCTTCCTCCATATCTATCCAAAAAGCTTCAGGATTTTCTTACATGCTGGTTAAAGCTAACAGAAATAGCAGGAACTGGTAACACTGGCCTTTATCCATTTTAAATACTGTTAACTTTTTGAATCCATTCAGCCACATGACTAAGGATCCAAGGATAAATGGATTTGCTCCACTGAAACTCCCCCAAGGCCCATACTATAGCTCTTGAGATCTTATGCCAGGATGGTCACCATCCTGGTTAAGATACCATTTTCCTTGCCTGAAGTATTATCATAACATATGCAAGTCACACAGCCTTCAGGATCCTCCTGAAGGGTCTTTACCTTAACCCCACTCTTGAGACCAGCTCAGGGATGATCATATTGGGACAATGATGAAGCTAATGAAAGTAAAGTTTCTTAAACAGCCTAGGACACCAAAATGTAGCTATTGGAGGAATAGTAAGTTCAACAAAGAGTCATAAAAATGGTCACAAAAAGTGAGGGGACTGTTCTAAGTTAAAAGATAGTAAAGAAATTTTAAAAAGAGATTTAAAAATACAAGTGATAAGGAGAAGATCTTGAAATCTTTCAGTTAGGAAAAGAGATTATACACAAAGAACCAGGATTCAGAACAGCATCTGATATCTTAACAACAAATATGGATGCCAAAAAAACATGGAGGTATGCACATCCAGCAGTATCAAATGGTGAGAGATACCCACAAGCAGATAACACATTTAAAAGCTTGTTTATCTCAAAAGAAAGTGAGATTCCTATGCCTCACTGCCTAAAAGGTACTATGAGAGGACGACAGCACATTCAGTGTGGACATAGGACTTCCTTGGGGCCACATACTGCTCCCAGGGGTTGACATGAGTTTTGAGGGTGAAAATTGGTGCAGGAAACTGGATCATGCAACATGGAAAATTTGAAAGGGATTGTCCCATTAAGTCAAGATATTTAAAAGCCACCATATTAATGAAAGGGTGAGCTAAAGAAATATACCTACCAATGTCTGCCTTTTGCTAGAATTGTTTCTTTCCTTGGCCACACTTTTTTTTTCACTTTACTTTACTTTACTTTAACAGTACAGCTTTCCTTAAATTAAACTGCAGGTTAGATTCAGCTGGTCACAAGACATGCCACAGGAAACCAGGCCTAGGAATCAGTACATCTTAAAGTCAGTAAGACTGTAATTCTCTGACTTTTCTCTCCTTGTGTAAACAACACAACTATCTGCTCCTTTGATCATAATCAAAGTATTCTGTAAAGGTCACATGAACCCCTGCATGCCTCTATAGACAGCTTTAAGTGTATATACCTTTAATCTTGAGCAAAACACTGCATTCTTTTAGAGTCACGCTTATACTTCACTTGCACTATAAAAAGACCCACCAACTTCCTGGTAGGTACAGGCAATCTAGCTTGGAAACACTATCTCTCCTCCCACTGCCAAGGATGAGGACCCTATGTAAGCCCCCTAATAAATGCTCAATTACTCACCATTGGACTTGTCCAAGTCATTTTTTAGTCTGACATACGCCTCTCATTTCGGCAGGAAGCTGTCATTTTACACAGATCCTTGCTATAGTTGAAACAACAGGTTAGACCAACTGTAACCCTACAACATATGTAAGAGTACTGAAATTATAATTATCTTCTGTGACCAATATGGAACAAAAGTAGAAATCAGTAAAAGAAGGGCAATTGGAAAATTCACAATATGTGGAAAATGAACCACACACTCTCTTAAATACCAATGGGTCACAAAATAAATCACCTACAATAAAGAAGATCATCTTAAATCAGTAACATAATTTTACATATGAAATTAGAAAATGAAGAGCAAAAAAATTGTCCAACATATTAGATATCTTAGACAAATTCCTAAAAACACACCCAGCTGTCTTTATATTTACTCTCAAAAATTCACTATTCTGAAAAAAAAGTAGTAATGTGTATATATACATATTTTTTAAAGATTTATTTTATTTATTTCTCCCCATCCCCCTCACTGTGCTCGCTGTGTGCTTGTCTTCTTTTTAGGAGGCACCAGGAACAACCCAGGACCTCCCACGTGGGAGGGAGGTGCCCAATTGCTTGTGCCACCTCTGCTCCCTGTAACGTATATTTTTAACAGCAGTTATTCTAGGTAAGCAATTATTATATTTTTATGTTTCCATCATATAGTTCATATTTTCACATTATCCTTCATCTTTCTAGTCTAGCTTTCTGCAACATTCATAGAGGTAAATTATGATCAACTTGAGTCAGGGCTCTGCCAGAGAGTGGCTAATCAAAGGATCAATCATCTGCCCTGTGCGTATAAATTTAGTTTAGAAGAGAAAACTTAGAGTAATATGACAAGGCTAATGTGGGTATATAATACCAAAGTACTACATTTGTGGACATGGGAGAAACCTCGTGGAAAGAACAAGTATGCTATGTGAAATCTTAGGGACTTGGCTGTGCAAAGTCTTAGAAAATTTGCTTTGGATATGAATTAGTTTGAAGGAGAAATATATAAAATTCCTGGGCCAACAGAGAGCCTGCTCTTTCTAGAAAGTGAGTAGAATGGACTGCAGGCAAATGAGGTGGACTGCTCAGGAAAGGATAGCAGAAAGAAGCACTCAGGGTCTGAAAGCCATTCATTATAAGTCCTATGGTCCTGGTTCTAAGGCCAGTGGGAATCCATCAAAAAAGTTAAAGCGGACTGTAATAGGATGAGATTTCTGTTTCAGAGAGGGCCCTTTAGGTGCAGAATTCATTGAAGTAAGGACTAGTGATTACAATGAGAAAATTTTCTCTATTTTCAAATTTGAAAACAGAAAAAGAAGAATTTGAAAAGGGTTCATTACCAGAGGAAAATATTATGGGAAAGATGCATATAAAAATTGAGATTGGGGCCAGCTGTAGCCCAATTGGTAGGGCACTGGTTTACCACATAGGAGGCCCCGGGTCCGGTTCCTGGGGCCTCCTCGAGCAGGCAGACTGCCTTGAGAAGGCAAGCTGCTGTGGGCAGCATAGGCCGCCTCAGGCAGGGTAAGCTGCCGCAGGCAAGGCAAGCCCCCACGAGCAGGCAGGTCACCGCACAGTGAGCTGACTCGGCGGGTCACCGCAGCAGGGGGGAAACAAGAGGACACAGAAGAACGCAAAAATGAACACAGCAAGAACAAGCAGAAAGGGGAGGATATGTAATAAATAAAAAATAAATCTTTAAAAAAATTGAGATGATGAATATGCTAATTTTGACATTCAAATGGAGATATGCAAAGTTAAACTAAATGCAGATTTGGAATTTATAACAGGAGAAATTTAGTTTTTACTAATACATCTGATGTACAAAAAGTCATTGACTTGGCTCTTAACTATATTCACAATTAAAACCCTCAAGAAATTTCATCCTAAATGGTTTTAAGCAGTATGCAATATTAAGTACTAAAAATCATCACTGCGTTTTGATTTTCAAAAACTGATTTCTCTTAATGCAAAAATTTTACTTTGTGCAAACTTATCATAAGTTGGAAGTGGCATATATGAATATATATAGAGAAAAAGAGATTAAATAATTTTCAAAAGTTTTATTGATAAATGAGAAAACAAATAAAACAAAAAAGGAGTTACCATGGCTGAGATATTTAAAATGGAGTCAGGAAGTAATTCAAGACGCAGGTCTCAGCCTGATAACACAAATTGCCAAGGTATACAAACCAAAATTAACAATATTTCTGAAGATATCTGGTTGTGATGAAAGATCTACAAGATAAAGAAATTAGTAAACTAACTTGAAGGGTATTTAGAACACCCTAAATATCTACTTGCAGTTCTTAAAAAACTAATCTTTCTTTAAAAACCCTTGCTTAGAAGCACTAAGACAGGACACAGTTTGGTTTGCTACCTCAATCTGTGTTATGTTGCAATTCTAAGACCCCAAATAAATGCTTTAGTTGCCATACAGCTGAGTCTGTAATTTCTCTATTAACACAAGTTTATTTCCATTAAAGCCAGGAAAGTAAAACTGTGAATATTTTAAGAATACAAAAAATACTTAAAATTGAAATTAAGTTGGGAGTTTTAATACTCACACTTGTAAATTTTTCAAAATTTTTTTCAACAAACAGCTTTGCAGGATATAACACCTTGTCAAAAATCAGTAAAAGCTTACACATAAGGGCACCATTTTCCCTTTCTTCTCAAACTGCAATGTGGCTCAACCAGGACTGACCTGTCCCCAACTTACCCAATCAGAAAGTTCCAATATTTTGCATGTTTGTCTCAGTATTGGAGATGATTTTTCCCTTTCTCTGGACTTTTATTATTATTGTCTCTCAAAAACAATCCTGACTCAATAAAATACCCTGCAGTATGACAGATTTCACCCTAGCAACACTCTCAGTAAGTGGATACTTAGGTAAAATAAGTCTTGCTAAAATATTACATGAGAAAGTAAAGAATCATTCACATGGCAATGGTGAAAAAAAGTGAAGGTTCTGCATTTGCTATTTAAGAAATAAACATTTCACAGTAACCATGGGAAAGCTCCTGCCCCAACATCAGGCTCAAGCAAGAAGTTTTAACTCACTGTGGACATGGCCCAAATTGTCCCAGAGAACCCACCACCTCCCAGGAATGTTTTTGGGGTGGTCTGAGCCCATAAATTGGGGTGCCTCTAGGCCATGAGTGCACAGGGCAGGAAGTTTCTGGCTTTGCTTAGTGCATCCTCTCCCGACCCTCTGGCTGAATCACTAAGACTGTGTTCAGATTACTCTTAATGAAGAAACAGTCCAAATGAGAACAGTGGTATTACAAAATTGAATGGTTTAGGTATTCTCACTGCTGAACAAGGAGGTACCTGTGCGATGGCTGGTACCACTTCTTGTGCTTACATATGTTCATGTGGGTACTCACTAATCCTACTAATAAATTAAGACAGGTTTAACAAATATCTATCGGGGCCCAGCTAGATAGCTCAGTGGATAAAGAGCGCGCTGGGGTACCACATGGGAGGCCCC
>PVKH010036600.1:0-11565 GCA_004027955.1 Chaetophractus vellerosus | reverse complement strand
CGCCACGGGCAGGGCAGGTCGCCCACGGATGGAGCGCAGCCAGCCACCCGCGAACTGAAGCAAGCGCCGGCCGTGAACGGACGCAGAGACCGCCCACAAGCAGGGAAAGCCGCGCCTGCGCAGTGACCACTCTCGGCGCGTCGCCGCAGCGGGGGGAAGGGGAGATATGTAATAAAATAAATTTAAAAAATAAAATAAAATAAAATAAACAAATGGAAAACACAATTATCAAATTTATTTGGAATGGTAAGAGGCCCTGAATAGCCAGAAACATCTTAAAAAGGACAGGTTAGGTGGAGGACTTTCACTTCCGGACTTTAATCATATTACCTAGCTACAGTGGTAAAAGCAGTGTGGTATTGACAAAAAGATAGATACATAGACCAATGGAACTGAACTGATGATTCAGAAGCAGACCCTCCCAGCTGGGGCAGAACAGTCTATTAAAAAAAAATGGTGGTGGGAGAACTGGATATCCTTAGCCAAAAGATGAAAGAGGACTCCTACTTCACACCTTATATAAAAATTAAATCTAAATGAATCAAAGACCTAAATAGAAAAGCAAGAACCATAAAATTCCTAGAAGAAAATGTAGGAAAACATCTTCAAGACCTGGGGATAGACAGTACATTTCTAAACCATACACCAAAACCACGAGCAACAAAAGAAAACATGGATAGATGGGACCTCCTCAAACTTAAACACTTTTGTGTTTCAAGGAACTTTGTCAAGAAGGTGAAAAGGCAGCCCACTCAATGGGAGAAAATATTTGGAAACCACGTATCTGATAAGGGTTTGATTTCTATTCTATATAAAAAGATCCTACAAATCAATAATAAAATAGCAAGCAATCCTAATTTTAAATTAAAAGTGGGCAAAAGACTAAAATAGATATTTCTCCCAAGAGGAGCTATGAATGGTGAAAAGCACATGAAAAAATGTTCAATATCAATAGCTATTAGGAAAATTCAAATCTCACACCACATTGAATGGCCATTATTTAAAAAAAAAACAGAAAAGAATAAGTGCTGGAGAGGGTGTGGAGAAACAGGAACACTAGTTCTCAGTTCGTGGGATTGTAAAATGGTGCAGCCTCTGTGGATGACAGTTTGGCGGTTCCTCAAGAATCTAAATATAGGGGGAGAGGAGCCAAGATGGCGTCAGTTTAGGTGAGCACTTGCCATCTCTTGAGTGGAGGGTGGCTAATTGGGGATGGGATCCTGCCTGGGTGGTCTTTTCTGGGAGCCTGTGGAGCAAGAGTCTTGGGTGCATCGATCTGGAGGGAGCTGGACAGTGAGGTGGACTGCTCAATATAAAATCATGAGTTGTTTTTTCCCCAGCTGGAGATGCAGGCAGCTAAACCCTATCCTTGGGGTGGGGGACTGGGCGGCCCCAAGTCCTGCCGGTGGTCCAATGAGGGGGACCACTCTCTGAGAGTGGGAAGGTTCTGACAAAGGGTGAACAGAGGCTTCCTTTCTGTGGGTTTGGTGGCCAGGACCCCCTAGCAGTTTTGGGGAGTGAATTAGCCAGCTGGAAATGGTGCTGGGCTGAGGGGAGAGGCGAATCTGCTGTGCATGGCTGATTTACCTAATCGCCGTGGGACACAGAGGCTATGCTCAGGGAGGGGCGGAGCCAGCAATTTTACAGTTCTGCACTGAATAACACAGTCTCAGCTCCCCTGGGGGTGTCAGGCTGTGGGAAGTAGTTGATAAGTTTCCACGAGCCATTTGGGGTCCCCTCACAGGGGGTGGTCCAGAGGAGGCGTTCTTTTAGGACACTTATTTCATCAAAAAAAAAGAGAGAAAATTTTTGTCTTAGTTTAATCGCTAAATTCTGCCTCAAAGCCTGCAGAGAGAAGGCTGCGGGGTAAATGATTAATGAACACAGGCTAAGAGGCTCCACAAAGGCCAAAGAAGGAATGCTGTTTTTCCTTAGCTTTGTTTGACTGCATGCTTGTGTGTTTGTTTGGTTCTTCTTTGTTTGTTTGTTTGTTGCTTTTCTTTTTCTTTCCTCTCCCCTTCTCCCCCACCCCCACTTTTTTTCTAATTAGGTGCTGTTAGCTTGTTTCTTCTTTCCTGGTCTTCTTCTTCCTTTATTTTCCATTCTTTGTGTATAGTGATTATGTCTACCAATGCTATCTCTTCTCCTTCCTTCATCTTTCTACCTTTAGCTTTCTCTTGAGGTTCTTACATTCCACCTTTTTTGATTTGTCCTCAACTTCATGGGTGTTGATTTCTATCCTGTCTATTCTGTTCTTTTTTCTTTCTTTTTTTTGTATTAACTTTTTCCTTTGAGCCCTTTCTTTACTATTTTTCTCTCTCTTCATTATTCTGGCCTTATAAATCATTCTATATATTTTTCTTTATTTGATTCCCCATTCCATTGTAGGCACTCCACTTTTCCCCCCCTATTACTCTACACTGCCTACACGAGTTAAATATTCAGTTTACTAAGTCTGATACGGCCCCTCTTCTAACTTTTATCAAAAGTACTATTATCCTTTTTCCTTTCTTGCCCCTTTCGATTCCTCTGCCCCTAATCTTTTTCCTTCAAGGGAACATAGAAAAAAGCAAGGCAATAGAACAAGAGGAAGAAAGTGTCAAAGAGAAAACTTAACACACACAGAACTATAAGCTAAATAAAACTCTAGAGCAGAGAGAGATGCTAATCAACTGAATAAACCCATCAAGATAAAATGATGACCAGAGGGCAACAAAAAATTACAAACCATACTGAGAAACAGGAAGACATGGACCATTCCAATGAACAACCTAAAAAACAGGAAGAGATGCAGAACATCAAACAACTAATCAAACCTGTCCAAACAAATATCGTGGACCAACTTAATGAAGTGAAGGAAGAGATTATGGATATTAAGAAGACACTGGGAGAACATACTGAAGAGATTGTAAACATACCTAAAAATATAACAGATATGATGGTGATGAATAGCATAATACAAGAAATCAAAAGGATGATGGATCCACATAACAGCAGATTTGAACAGGCAGAAGAAAGAATTAGTGATGTGGAAGACAGTACATCTGAAATCTAACAGATAGTAGAACACATAGATAAAAAGATAGAAGAAATCCAGCAGAGATTCAGGGATTTAAACGATAACACAAAACACACAAACATATGCATTATAGGCATCCCAGAAGGAGAAGAAAAGGGAAAGGGATCAGGAGAAGTTTTGAAGGAAATAAGGGCTGAAAACTTCCCAACCATATTGAGGGAGATGGATGTACATATCCAGGAAGCACAGTGCACCCCAAACAGTATAAATCCCAACAAACCAACTCCAAGATATATACTTGTCAAAATGTCCAATGCTCAAGACAAAGAGAAAATACTCAAAGCAGCAAGAGAAAAGAGAACCATCATATACAAGGGAAGCACAATAAGAATAAGTACTGATTTCTCAGCTGAAACCATGGAGGCAAGAAGATAGTGGTATGACACAGTCAAGTAATAAAAGAAAAAAAGCTTACAGCCACGAATTCTCTATCCAGCAAAGCTGGCATTCAAAAATGACAGAGAGTTCAAAATATTCGCAGATAAACAGAAATTAAGAGAATATGCCAATAAGAAACCTGCACTTCATGGGGGCCGGCTGTAGCCCAATTGGTAGGGTACTGGTTTACCACATAGGAGGCCCCAGGTTCGGTTCCTGGGGCCTCCTTGAGTGGGCAGACCACCTTGAGAAGGCAAGCCGCCACAGGCAGGGCAAGCCCCCGTGAGAAAGGCAAGTCCCCCTGAGCAGGGCAAGCCCCCGCAAGCAGGCAGGACTCCGTGCAGTGAGCAGACTCAGCAGGTCGCTGCAGTGGGAGGAGACAAGCAGACACAGAAGAACACAAAAATGAACACAGCAAGAACAAGCAGAAAGGGGGGGGAGGGATATGTAATAAATAAAAAAAAATAAATCTTAAAAAAAAAAGAAACCTGCACTCAAGAAATACTAAAGGAAACTCTACAGGTTGAAAGGAAAAAACAGGAGAGAGAGAGAGTTGGAGGAGAGTGTAAGAACAACCAAAAAAGACAAAAAGAGAAATAAAAACAATATATGACACACATACCCTCAAAGAAAATATGGCTGATGTAAGATACTCATTGAGAGTAATAACACTTAAAGTTAATGGATTAAACTTACCAGTCAAGAGACACAGATTGGCAGAATGGATAAGGAAATATGACCCATCTATATGTTGTCTACAAGAAACCCACCTTAGACCCAGGGATTCAAGGAGGCTGAAAGTGAATGGCTGGAAAACAATTTTACAAGCAAACAATAACCAAAAAAGGGCAGGAGTAGCCATCCTAATATTGGACAAAATAGACTTTAAATGCAAAACAATCATAAGAGACAAAGATGGATACTATATATTAGTTAAAAGGGGGTAATCTTTCAAGAAGAGAGAACAATCATAAACAGACCTAATCATGGTGCCTCAAAATATGTGAGGCAAACACTGGAAAAACGAAGTAGAGGAATAAATGCCTCTACACTTATAGTGGGGGACTTTAATACACCATTATCACCATTAGACAGAACATCTAGACAGAGAATCAATAAAGAAACAAAGGCTCTGAATAATACAGTAGAGGACCTGGACCTAATAGACATATGCAGAACACTACACCCAAATACAGTGGGATATACATTCTTTTTGAGCACACATGGATCATACTCCAAGATAGACCACATGCTAGGCCCCAGAACAACTCTCAATGAGCTCAGAATGATTGAGATTATTCAAAGTAATTTCTCTGACCACAATGGAATGAAATTGGAAATCACTAAGGGCCAGAGAACTAGATTAGGCATGAAGATATGGAAGTTAAACAACACACTCTTGGACAAACAGTGGGTCAAGGAGGAAATCTCAAAAGAAATCAGTAACTACCTCAAATCGAATGAAAATGACAACACAACATATCAAAACCCATGGGATGCAGCTAAAGCAGTACTGAGAGGGAAATTCATAGCTATAAATGCATACATTAAAAAAAGAAGAAAGAGCTAAAATTGAAGTATTATCTGCACACCTGGAGGAATTGGAAAAACAACAACAAAGTAATCCCAAAGGAAGCAGAAAGAAAGAAATAACAAAGATTAGAGCAGAACTAAATGAAATAGAAAATAAGAAAGCACTAGAAAAAAATAAATAAAACCAAAAGCTGGTTCTTCGAGAAGATCAATAAAATTAGCCAGACTAACAAAGAAAAAGAGAGAGCAGATGCAAATACACAAAATAAGGAATGAAGAAGGTGATATCACTACTGACCCCACCAAAATAAAGAGTAATATGAGGATATTTTGAAAAATTATATGCCAACAAGAACGATAATTTAGAGGAAATGGACAAATTCCTAAAAACTCACAAGCAGCCTACACTGACAAAAGAAGAAACTGATAAACTCAACAGTCCAATTAGAAGTAAAGAGTTAGACTCAGTATCAAAAAGCTCCCAACTAAGAAGAGCCCAGGACCAGATTAATGATAAAATATAAACAACTCATACAATTAAAAAGAAAAAGAAAAAACAAACATTCCAATACAAAATAAGTAAAAACTTGAACAAACGTTTCATATAAGTGAACAAAGGTATGTCTAATGAAATTATAAGGACATGATCAACTTTATTTGTAATAACGGAAATGCAAATAAAGGCCATGTTGAGTAACACTGTATATACATTCAGCTAACAAAATCTTAAGAAGCGTCATAAAACCCAGTGTTGGAGATGAACAACAGGATCACTTTTACATTGCTTATGTGAAGGTGAATTGGAAAACAGCCATTATCCTATAAAGTTGAATAGTTATACTTTTATTGTCATTGTTTTAATTTATTAGAGATGTTGATTTACAGAAAAATCATGTGGAAAATACAGAGTTCCCATACATTCTCTTCCCCATTATTAACACCTTGAATTAGTATGGTACATTTCTTACAATTAATGCAAGGATATTGTTGTAATTGTACTATTAACTGTAGTCCATGGTTTACATTAGGGTTCACTGTGTTATATAGTCCTATGGGTTTTTAAATTTTATTCTAATTACATATATGTAACCTAAAATTTCCTCTTTTAACCATATTCACATATATAATTCAGTGTTGTTAATTACATTCACAATGTGCTATCATCACCATCCATTACCAAAATTTTCACCAGAAACTCTGTACAATTGAGCATTAAATTCCCATTTACTACCATGACCCTGGCCCCTGACAACCTATATTCCTGTTTATGTCTCAATGAATTTGATTATTCTAATTATTCATATCATAATATTTGTCCTTTTGTGTCTGGCTTACTTTACTCAATATTATGTATTCAGCGTTCATCCATGTTGTCACATGTATTAGAACTTCATTCCTTCTTATGGCTGAATAATATTCCTTTGTATTTATATACCACATTTTATTTATCCATTCATCTGTTGATGGACATTTGTGTTGCTTCAATTTTTTGGCAATAGCAAAACTTTTGCTACAATCATCAATGAGCAAATATCTGTGTGAGTCCCTGATTTCAATTCTTTTGGGTATATACCTAGAAGTGAGATTGCTGGATCATATGGTATAGAAATACTTAACTTTCTGAGGAACCACCAAATTGTCTTCCACAGCAGCTACACAATTTTCTATTAACACCAACAATAAATGACGGTTCCTATTACACTTGTAATTTTCCAATATTTAAATAGCCATTTTGGTGGGTGTGAAATGGTATCTCATTGTGGTTTTGATTTGCATTTCCCTAATGGCTAATGATGTTGAGCATATTTTCATGTGCTTTTTGGCCATTTGTAAATCTTCTTTGTAGAAATGTCTATTCAAATCTTTTGCCCATTTTTAATTGAGCTAAATTGTGTATGTTGTCTTTTCACTTTAATGAAGAACTTTTTTATCTAGCAAGACTTCTTTCCAAAACTGAGGGAGAGATTAAGACATTTCCTGATAAGCAAAAACTGAGGGAGTTCTTCACCACTAGACCTTCCATACAATTAAAGCTAAAGGGAGTTCTTCTGATTGTGACAAAAGGGCACTAGACAGTGGATTGAAGTAGCATAAAGAACTAAGACCCCTGTTAAAGGTAACCATATGGGTAATTATAAATGCCAATAATATTGTATTGTATTTTGGGGTATGTAACTCCAATTCTTACTTCTTACAAGTGCTAAAAGGCATATACATAAAAATTAATGAGAAATCTATGGTTTTGGAAAAAGTTACATATTTTATGATGCTTCATTTTCATTTCTAGGTATATGGACAAGGAGAACATGTTCTCATATAAACCAGGACAGTGTATATAAATGTTCATAAGGGGACATCCTTGAAGTAAATAAAAAACAAACAAACCTGGCAATAGACTGAGTCTCCATAACAGGAGAATGGATAAATATATTATGGTACATTCAAAGCAATGGTATATTATGCAGAAGTGAAAATAGGTGAAAGAATAGTAAAAGTAACAATAGTGATACATTTTACTAATATAGTAAGTTTGAAAAAGGAAATTGCCAGGAGACAATCTACAACTTGATACCCTTTCCACAAATTTCAAAATCAGCTAAAAATATAATATATTGCTTACACATGCATGTATGTTTGATAAAAACAATTTTTTAAAATAAAAGGGGGTAATAAACTCATGATTCAGAATGGGGAGGCAAGAGATACACAAGGGTAGATGAAAATTACTTTTAATATTGTATTTATTGGATTGGCTGATAGATATACAGCTGTTCATTCCAAAAATTAAACTAATTAAACTAAATAAAATGACAATATGTGAGTCATCTATCATGAGTTTAAACATATTTTAGAAAAAAGGTATCTTTTTAAAATCCCCTTTTCTTCTGTTGAATGATGAGACCACCCACCATTCAAGATTTGAAACCATAAAGCTGAATATATTGCTTACTTAATTAAGAGGAGCTATGCTGAATAAAGCAAATTGATGATCACATATGGAATTTGGGGAAAGAGATGATGTTGGTCTTGTAAGGTTCCAAAAGCAGGAATGGGCTAACCTTAGCCCTAGAAATGGTTCACTGAAGTGAGTCTACCATCTCTGATTGGCTGAATTTCAAATCATGAGGTTGTCATTTATTCATTGGTTTTCAGAGATGTGTTCACTTAAGTGCATTTTCATTGATCAATTACACAGATTTAAAAGTAGCTCAAGTATATTCATGTTTCCATGTTTCATGTTTCTAGACTGAATCGCAGACCAAATTTATTAGAATCTTTAAAAGCAACCCAGATATCACTGCTTTTAAAAGGTCTCCAGGTGATCCCATTGAACAGCTATGGTTGAAAAAGGCTGCTCTAGAATTGATGGAATAAATGTAAGTATGCTCATTATCTCTTTGAATTCTTAATAAATCCTTTTTTATAGGCATGCCTGTGTCAGCTTATATCACTCTTTTAGGCTTTCATTCACTTAATATGGACCGCATGAAATGAGCCATTTGGGGAGTTTTGGGTACCAAAGCTGGACAATTTTCAAAATTACTTAGGGAGATATTTTTTAAAACTATGGATCCTAGATCTCATCCAGATCTACTAGATCAAAATCAGTAGGTAGAGAGCCATGGAGTCAATCATTTTTTAAAGTTCTCCATGTAATTATTCTGATCACCCAGATTTCTGAATCCCTATTTTAGGGTATTCAGTAAGAGTGATGCTATAGTGCCACAAGACTTTGCTTACCAATATTGGGAATATAGAATTCTCATTTCCTATGGACTTTGTAGTTCCATAATATCTACATGTTGAAATTTTAGTTGTGGCTAGTTGTTTTTGTTTGCTTTAGCTTTTAACTGGAAAGAGGAAAATATCTGGTACTCTTTGAGAGATTGCTACTTGTCAATGGTAAGTGTGTGGCCATTCGGGAGAATATTACACAGCCAATTACTCTACAATGTAATTGTGTTATCCAATTTCATGATTATTTCCTGGCCTCCTTTATCAACATTAAATGTGGTGCTTTAGGTAGAAAATACTGGGTTTTTTTCTCTCTAAGTGCAGCTATTTGTTATACATATATTGTAGATTTTCCATTATTGTTTGATCACAATTTCAGTTGCTAATCATTGTGAGGGAATTGGGCAATCCTCAAGAACCTACTCCAAAGTTTCTAAAAGAACTACACATATGCATTATTATTCCTATTTTCTTGCTACATTACTGCTACATACACCACCATCATCATCACTGATACCATCTAACTTTGTGGCAATAGCTATATTCTGCTGTAGAGCTAATCATGCAGATGCAGGAGCCAGACAACCTGAGTTTGGATTCCAGCTGTACCACTTACTAGCTTTACTCCTTTGACAGGTCACATAAATTCTGTGACTCATTTTAAACTGTGACTCATTTTCTACTATAAAGTTGGTTGTAAGAATTAAACAAGTTAATATAGTCAATGTACTTAGAACAATGACTGGCAAGAAGTAAGCAATATGTAAAGTATTCACTTTATTACTAGATATGTACACACAACTACCCAAATAACTTGCCCAATGTCAGGCAGCAAATAAATGGAAAAGCAGAATTTCAACCACCACAAGCGTATATCATCACATGAACCTCTCACTTATCTTGGGATTATGCTTGTCAGAGCAGGATAAAGGCTTCTTTGCACCATAATATTGCTGGATTTGGAAATGATGGGGCACATGAGCTTCTACATCAAATTAAATTATCTTAAATTAAAGGATTGATCATGCCTGCAAAACTTTATAATACTGTGCTTTCAACTTATTAATACACTGCCAAATAAGTGTACTAAATAGTATTACAAAATGGTATATTTTTTTCAATTAAACACTTGAAGCATTAAAAAAAATGGGGCCGAAATGAGCAGGCAAACACTAGAATATTTTTTTGTCAAAGTCTTAATTTAAAACTTAAATTAGTAGCAAGAAGCAACAAAGATAGATATATTCTCTACTTTCTCAACTGACTTGTACATTTTAAGTTTTATAAAGATTAAGTTAAATGGTTATTGCTGGAAAAAGGAAAGGACCTGACCACACAAGTTTTATAGATCAATGATACAATTACTATGAATGATATAGAAGTGGTTATATAAATATATATTGTGAGAAAATGCCTTTGTAAGCTAACCAGCAAATTCTAATGAACAATTAATTAATATAAAATATTAAAGTCTGAAAAACATTGTACTATATTAATTTAAATGGAATAATGCATTTAGTGTCCCCTATGCTATATTTAACATTTGTCTGTGAATACATGTGAATAAGTGTTACATATATATATTTGTGCTAATTATATATATTTATACATATATACACTGTGCATCGGGAAAAGTCTTAGCAACCTTAGGCTTTCTTAATTGCCTATGTAAATCTAAACTTGAGCTAGAATTTTTCCTGTATCTACTGAGATATTACAGACTGAGCTGCAAGGCAAGAAAAGCATTTATTTGGGGTCTTAGAATTGCAATGCAGAGAGCACAGATTCAGGCAGCAACCCAAAATGGGTCCCATCTTGGGGCTTCCAAACAAAGGTTTTTTAAAGAAAAAGAAGATGATTGCATAAGTTGCTTGTAAAGAGCTATGATTGGTGGATATTTGGTACTTTCCAAGTGTCCTTCAAATTAACAGACTACTGATTTCTTTACCTTGTAGTTGGTTCATGGTGTCTTGATGTCTTCAGAAACATTGTTGCTTTTGGTTGTGCATACCTTGGCAGTTTGTGCTATCTGGTTGAAATGTCTAAGAGTAACTTCCTGAATGGCCTCCCAATGCCACTATAAAGCTCTTAGCCATAAAAACTCCACATTGGTTTGTCTTTCTTTTCACCTGGATCACTTGAAATGTTTCCTATGGTAGAGAGGATTGAGAACATTCCTCTGTGGAAGACTTCCACTCTCTACATATGATATTTTATAATGACTCACCGTCTACTCAGGAATGTTATGGAAATATTATTATTATTATTATTATTATTATTATTATTATTGACTTAAATTCACCTAGTTCTAACTCCAAGCCTATGCTCTGGCCATTATGCAAATTAAACTGTTTCTGAGAGTAGTATAGTCTTTTTTTTAAGTATTATTATTTTAAATTAGAGATGTTGTGGGTTTACAGAACAATCATCCATAAAATACAGGATTCCCATATACTACCCTGTTATTAACACGTTGTTCTGATGTGGAACATTTGTTACAATTGATAAAACACATTTTTTATAATTATACTATTAACTATGACGCACCGTTTAACTTACAGTTCACTGTTTGTGTCGTGCACTTTCGTGGACTTCTTAAAAAAATTATATTCTAGAACCATATATAAAACCTAACATTTCTCCTTTTAATCACATTCAAATATATAACTGAGTCCTGGAAATATATATATTTTTAGGAGGTACTGGGGACTGAACCTGGGACCTCGTATGTGCAGAGCAGGCATTCAACCACTGAGCTATACTCGCTCTGCAGAAATATTATTAAGCATGGAAAGTTATGTATGAAAATAATAGCATAGAACTTCATTGTATTAGACATG
>PVKH010036598.1:0-11569 GCA_004027955.1 Chaetophractus vellerosus | reverse complement strand
TCACACTACAAGTGTTGGTGAGAATATGGAGAAGTAAGGACACTGTTCATTGTTGGTGGTTGTATAAAATGTGCAGCTGCTATGGAAAAGAGTTTGATGAGTCCTTAGAAAGTTAAGTATTATGTTACCATATGACCCAGCAATCCTCCTTCTAGATATATACCCAAAAGAATGAAAAACAGGGACTTTAACGGATATATGCACAACCATGTTCACAGTAGCATTATTCACAATTGTCAAAAGATGGAGGCAACCCCAGCATCTATCAACAGATGAATATGTAAACAATTGAATGAATACACATTCAAGGAAATATTATTCAGCTGTAAAGATAACTGAAGTTCTGACACATGAGACAACATGGATGTACCTTGAAGATATCATTTTGAGTGAAATAAGCCAGACATAAAGATAGATATTGTAAGATCACACTGATATGAAATCATTATAATAAGCATATTTGGAGAGTCAGAAACTAGATTACAGGTTACCAGGGGCCTGGGTGTGTTAAGAGAATGGCTACTTAATGCTTGATTGGTAGTTTCTGTTTGGGCTGATGGAAAAGTTTTGGTAATTGATGGTAGTGATGGTCACACCAATATAAATGTAATTAACACCCCTGAATTATATATTTGAACATATATATATATATATATATATATATATATGTTTGAAAACCATAAGATTGTACAACACAGTGAACCTTAACGTTAACTATGGACTGTAGTTAATAGTATAATTATTTTAATACTGTTTCATCAATTCTAGCAAAGATACCACACTAATGGAAAGAGATCATAATATGTGAAAATGTATTTGTGAGGGGTAGGGAGTACAAGATAACTCTGTATTTTCTGTATGATTTTTCTGTAAACTTAAACTTCTTTAATTAAAAAGAAAGCTAACATGAACAGATTGCATAAACCAATAAGAAAGCAAGATTTTGCAGAAAGATCATAGCTGATTTAAATGTGTGGGAATGAAATTTAAAGACAAAACATGGCCAAAAAAAAGCAAATTTGAAAATATTCATTGAAACTTCACTTTTTTTTTACTTGTTTCTAATCAAATTACTTCCTACTGTCTATGAGGACATTCAGTCATAACTTCAGTCTGTCAAAATATCTCAGAAATGGACTTGGAACACCATTTTCCAGGGCAGGAATAATCATAGGTAAAAATGGTGTGACCACCATGTGGCAATCCTAGATTATCCCTCTATTCTGCATGGAGCTAAAGAACACAATCAACTCTTCAAATTAAACCATTTCAATTCAACTCACTGAGAAAAAATTATCCTCTCAGTAATAGGGAAAGTAAATAACTCAAAAACAAACTCTTGATACAATTGATTCTAGATAGAGGAAATTAATTTTTTCAACATCATATAATATGTGGCAAAACCATAACTCTTTCAATTCTAAAAATTGTGGCCATTACTCTTGTCTTCTAATACAAATATCAATAAGGTGTTCTTAGAGACCATCAGTAATTTTCTTAGGAGAAGAACATGAAAAATAAACCATGGGGCAATCCCCAAAGGCCAAGGGAGCAGAAAGATCAATACTTATTTATAAACAGAAACAAAATGTTTCTAGTGCAATGTTTAGTGTCTGTAGGTCTTAAATTTCAGGAGTATGTGAGTAAGAAAATAAACATTAAAGGAAAACAGTCCCTTCACACATGGTTGAAGAAGGCTCCGTTAAAGCACAGGGGATCTGAAGTTGGAAAAAAAATCTATTAAAAGCTTTGAGCTACTTTGAAAAAAGAAACGTTCTAAATACAAGGAATTACTGTACTTTCTTTTCCCTGTGAAATCTAGGACCTGTTATTTATTAGCTTGATTTCATTGTGAGAATGAAAAAGAAATTACCATTTTCCCCCTCAGGAAGTGCTTGCTCTGTGAAGAAAGATGTCCTAACCCTTTCTTCCTTGCTTTGTATGATCCTCCATTCTAGTTCACTTTGCTGCAAGATAACATTAAGCCTAGCTGTGCTTGGCAGTGGTAATGGTATAGATGGTGAGAGATTTCATGGATATGACAACAGAACAAGACTTCACAGCCCACATTTTGTGCTTAGTAATTAAGGAAAAGGACCTCCTGACCTACACAAGAGGATTTTAAGAGCAAGTCTCCTCTCTGGGGTGGGGAGCAGGGCATGTAGGGGGGATAGGAAGCAATTTCATCACCTCCTGCCTTGACTTTGTTTGAGATTAACAGGGGAATGGGGTAGCTTCTCTGGAAATTGTCTATTTATATTCTTTGTCCATTTTTACTTTGGGCTATGTTATTGGTATTGTTTATTTTTATGAGTTCTTTCTATATTGTAGATATTAATCCTTTGTTGGATTTTCAGTTCCAAGTATTTTAATGACTTCTAATTTTATTACATTGCAGTTGGAGAGGGTATTAGGTTTACTGAGTCTTCAATAGCTATTTAGATGTTCTGTGTTATGGTATATAGTCAATTTTTTTTAGAGATATAATTTGAGCTCAGAAAGATTGTATGTTCACTAATATTGAGTGCAATATTCTATATATTTTTGTTAGAGCAAATATTTACTGTTATTAATTTGTCTATAATCTTAACAATTTCACTGTTCAATCGATGATTATTGAAAGAGCTAAGTTAAAATCTCTAAAAAATGTTGATTAAGCAATTTCTCATTGAATTTCTGTCAATTTTGCCTGACATATGTTGAAGCTATATTGTTAGGTACCAGTGATAAAGATTTAAGTTCTTTCTAAATATTTGCTGTTATAAATCGTGTAACAATGAATGTTTCTTCATAAATTCTCAAAAATGTATGCATGTATATCAGTAGGTAAAAAATCCTAGAAGGAACTCCATCAAAACATATGCACATTTTAATAATCAGAGAGATTTTAACAAGTGATCCTCCAGTTTAAACCAAAAAAGGTGATAAGAAGAAACTGCCTGGTTAGAGTTGAATATGTTTTGAACTCTTAAGAATTACTAACATTGGAGCATAGCAACCCTAGACATCTTTTAAAAGTTTTACCTTCCACTTTTCCAACTCTAACTTTCTCTCTGCATCTTGATAAGGTGGCTGCCTTTGCTACAGAATCCCAAAATAGATCCATTTCCATTTTCAGAAAACTTTGGTTTTTATATATACATATCTTCTTTTCACCTGTTCCTTTGACATTCAGGCTGTCAGTGTAGTAGACTGAGATGAAAAGACTGAAAAGTCATATCTACTATCTCACAAATCAGAGTGTACATCTTGAAATGAGAGCATTAGAGATAAACTACCCCTGCTTTTTGCCAGTCACTGTGAAAAACATGTTACATAAAAGGATCTTGGATTCTTTGAAGAATACCCTTGATAAATTATCGCAAGTTCCAATTTTCGTCTTCTTGAGAAATATTACCATGTTCCCTCTAAATCACCAGCGTAAGTTGTTAATAGTAAATTCAAGCAGCCATTTTATCTACTTGAGGACAAAGGTTAAGATGCAGGGATCCAAACTGCAAAATGACGGTATTTTTCTTCTGCGGACAAGCAACTGAATTTTCGTTCTTGAAAACAGCATGCAAAGGTGTACCAAAAATAGCATTAGTCTATTAGTGAAGTGCTTACCTTCAGGGAAATGTGTGCCTTTTGGGGTGGGCTTCCTTGGGTTGAGGGAAAGAGGCAGGAGGTAGAACTGGCTGTATTGGAATTTTGACTTGAGGACTTAAAACCTGTGTGCCCTTGAGCAATTTATTTAATTTCTCTCTGCTATGTTTTCCTCCCTTATAAAATGGGGATAGTAGACCCACCTTAAAGGTCAGTGTGTAATGTGAAGGATTTAGAAGAGGGCCTCGTTCATAGGAAGGCTCAGTGAATTCTGTTTTGTTGCTATTAGCATTGCCGTAGCAGCTAAAATGTTGGTGGTGTATGGTGAGATGGACATCCACTGTGTCATTTGATTGGTAAAATAGGCAGAGAAGGCCTTAGTATTCCCCTTTAACAGAAGTGGTAAGTAAGATCCAGAGACATCACGTAATAGGACTAAGATTACCGCCTAAGATGCCTAAGATCACAAACCTATCATTTGGTGGGTAGAGCTGGAAGTTTTAACCTAGGTGTGCTGACATATAAGAAATATACTATGCTAGGTTTATTTGATTAGATGTCTTGGGCTTGATAAAGTCCATCTCTTTCTAATGGTAAGAGAAATTCTGATGATTTCTAATAGCATAATATATGTATGTATATATATATATATAATAGCATAGTTTAGAGAAAGAGAGAGAGAGAAACTTGGACACATCTCTTAACCTCTCAGAGCCTCAGTGTTCACACCTGTAAAACAGAGATATACATTTTCATGTGCTTTTTGTATCTACATTACCTAGCACAGTGGCAATGCCTAGAACATGGTGGACAAAGTATGGTAGTCATCAGTTTAAACAACAATAGCAGAAGCAGTAGCAGTCACAGTTGTGTATTGATGGTAACCATAAGTATAAGCATAAAAGTAGGAAGCACCGGAGGGCTTAGGAGTCAAGCAGACCTTCCATGAGACAGATATGTAGCCACAGCCTAGCATAGACATCACTGGATGCCCTCTCTGAAATGCTACCTCAAGCTTCTCTTCTTTTCTAAATTCTCTTCTTCATAGGCCAGTTCTAAACCTTGAAGCCTCCCAAGATAAATGACAGCTCTTTGTAACACCATTTATTTTTCCCCAAAGAGGTGGTGTCTTGTTTCATATTCACTACCTGATGTTGGTTAACAAGCGGTGAATGAAAGAGCCATAGGCACTTGCTTCTCTCATAGAGTTTAAAATCCAGTAATCTTGAAAGCATGGAGCTACCTTTGCCAACCTGGAACTTCCATATCCCACTCTGATTCTGGCTAAAGAAGGTCTATGTGTCTTTTAAGAAACATTGTTCTTGTCTACTAGGCTGCCAAAATGCAATGTAACAGAAATGGGTTGGCTTTTACAATGGGGGTTTAATGGCTTGCAAGCTTAAAGTTCCAAGGCTGAGAAAAGTGTCCACATCAAGGCATTGTCAGGTGATGCCTTCTCTTGAAGACTGGCTGCCAGTGATCCTGGACTCTTCTGTCATATGGCAAGGCACATGGCAGTGTCTGCTGGTCTCTGCCTTATCTTCTGGATTCCATTGCTTGCAACTTCTGGCTTTATGGCTTTCCCTCTCTCAGTATTCATCCCGTTTATAAAGGATTCCAGTAAGAGGATTAAGATGCACCCTGGATCTCTCGCCCTATTGAAGTAACCTGATCAAAAGACCCTTAATTGAAGTAACCTAATCAAAGGTCCCATCCACAATAGCTTCACACCCACAGGAATGGACCAGCTTTAAGAACATTATTTTTCGGGGGTACATATAGCCTCAAACTACCACAATCATCTTAGGAAAATATTCTTTCATGCAACTTTTCTTTGATGCCTACTGTCCTTCTCTTGTTCAGAGTTTGGTGCTGTGATGATCCTTTTGATGTGTCAACTTGTCTGGGCAATAGTCCCATTATTCAATCAAAGGCTATTTTTGGTGTTGCTGTGAAAGTTTTCTGTAGATGTGATTAAAGCCCATAATCATTTGACTTTAAGTATTCTTTACTTAAGTATTATCCAAGATAATCTGGGTGGGCCTGATTCAATCAATTGAAACAACTTGCAGAGCTGAGTCTTTCCTGATGAAGAAATTCCACCTATGGACAGTGGCTTCCACCTATCCCCAGGAGTTCCAGCTGGCCTTTTCTGATGGCCTGCTCCACAGATTTTGGATTTATCTTAGCCAATCCCCATAATTACATAAGCCAATTCTTTGCAATATACACATTTTGCTTCTCTGGTGAAATCTGGCTGACACAGCTGCCTCCTCTGGGTTAAACTCTCACTACCATGTCACATATTACTCTCTAATTATAATTGCCTCGATTATAATTACATACATTTTGGACACCTAATAGATCAACTTTCCTTGATAGAAGAACACCTGTCACATGGGAAATACTCAATATTTGTTTGCCTAAATTAATTGTTTTTAGTCAATGTACTCTAATGATTTAAGCCTTCAGGTATTAGAGCCAGGTTGACCTAAATTTGGGTTTTAGCTGTCACTCACCAACAGTGGGACTGTGGGCAAGCTGTCCAGTGCTTTTAAGTTTTAGGTCTCCTTTTTTGTAAAAGGGCAATGTTAATACCTTTTTATACCTAATATATAATACTTAATTTATAAATTGTCTTTATTGATCCTCACAGCAATCCTGTAAAGTACATAGGGCAAATAAGTCCCACTTGAACAGTTGATAAATCAACATAGAGTTAGTTTCCAAGATTAAAGGAATAAGTGCATAAAAACAACCTAATATACAAACTGGTACATATTTAGAACTCAATATATGTCTGCTATTTTTGTTCCTGTTATCCTCTGAAATTTGAAAGTAGCCTTTTAGTTTTCCCCTGATTAATGTACAATTAAATTTTTAAAAAATTTAGTCGTCATACCTTTGCTTGATTCCAGACACTGGGATGCCTCAGGGAATAGCATCCTAGTTTGCCTGTGGTGTTTGCTCACATAAACCTCTACAATGGAGAACTGACAACTAACAAGGTACTAATCCCTCCTCCAGAATTTTCCACATATATAGACAACCAATGAAATTTCAAATCAGTACCTTCTACTTTTCATATAAAAAAACAAATCCATGCAAAAATATGCAATACTTTGCTCATTCATCTCTTCCCTGAAAAAGCCAGGACCAAGGACAACCATCTCTATTTGGCCTTACCCTGGAAAAGCACTTTCATATCAGTTATCTCCCTTCATCCTTATAACAATCCTATGAAGGATGTTGGGCATTTGCAACCCCCCTGGACAGCTGATGAAACAAATTATTTGTCCTCAGTCTATTAATTGTGTCAAAAAATCAACAACTATGTGTCCCAGATGAGAAGCCAAGGGTTCCCTCCCATTTATGGACTTTGTTTGCTAGTGTTTCTGCCCTGAGGACTGGGGTCGTAAATGACTCACAAGTTTTTCTGAAAGCCCGAAAATACAGGGTCAAGATATTTCCTTTTCTTTTCAAGTCCCAATTCCAACATTATGAGTGGCATGACCTTGTGCAATTCACTTAACCTTTCTGAGCCTCAATTTCTTTAACTGTAAGGTTCGCGAGAGTGTAATTCCTACCTCAGAGAATTGCAAGAATTGCAAGTAATAACTTGGGAAGTGGCTCCTAGAACATTTCCGAGAAATGATAGCTGCATTTCCTTTCTTTCAAGTGGCACCATTGTATCATGAAAAGAGAAGAGACCGACTCAAATGTTTATTCCCCAATGGAGTCAAAATAGGAACACATAGGCTGATAGATCAAGCAAAATAAGCAACTGAGGTAGAATCATAGCAACCTTCTGTACCCATGCTGTAAATAAGACATGGGCATTGAGTCTTATTTTTGCATCAACACTTTCATCCATTATTAACGAAAGAAGAGTTTGCTTTCAGGATTTTTTCATCATTATCAGTGTCTACTCATGTGGTCCATAAGCTGAACTTGGGATAATGTACCAGGAATATTATTAGGAGTTGAGATTGAAAATAATAGTAAAAATCCTCAAATTCACAAATTTTACTTACTTCCTATATCTTCCAAATTAGAATCCTTTTTCTCAAAGGATGAATGCTCTGCTACACTAAGCATAAAAACAAACAAAACAGTTTTTAACCTTTTCTTGCTTAACAATATGACTGCCTTTGCCACTCAGTGAGTTTACTTCTTCATCTTATATCCAACCCAAAATCTTAGCTCTAAATGATCCAATAAAAATCTTTTAAAGTATAGATTGATATTGTGTATTTCACAGAACCAACAACAGAGTTTATATACTTAGCTGGTGTAGGATATTAAATATTCTGATAACATTTTTGGTACACTAAAGCATCTTCATAAAATAGAATATTGAACACTTTTCTTGGTCATTAGCTCTGAAGTGCTTTCTTTGTATCTTTTCCTCCCATTTTGCAAAAAGTAGAGCATACATGTAAGGGTTCCCAGGCAGATTCTTCCCCCAGTTTGTTACCTCTCTCAGCTGTAAATAAAAAAAAAAAAAGGAGTCACTACTAGACATTAAAGCTGCCAACTCTGATTACCTATGTGGATACAGGAAGCCCCAGCACCCCGACGTTCTGTCCTTCATCATCACTCTTACCTTAAACCCCACTCTCATCTATGTGATCCACTAATTTAGCTAATCATCAGAACTTCCAAAGCAGTCCACGGTACTTCTGCAATGTACAGAGACTGAGACTGTCCTAAATAGGAAACAAAATAAAACATCTCCACATCTTTAATCTCTTCTTTCATATTGCCATTATTCTTTTTTTCTTTAAACTGGACTACATGTGGGCCATCCTGTGAGGTTACCATTTCCCTTGAGCCCTCTCAAGTGGAGTTTGATTTTTTTCTACCACTCCCCAAACACTTCCAGATTAAAAAATGTGGAGAGTCTCCCTTAGTTCCCATTTTCACTTCCAAGCAATTTATCATTATTTTCCCACAAGAAATCTTAGGAGGTTTGTGTCATTCTATATAACAACAATTACCTCTTTTTGATGTCATCCCCTGAACTCCCAAGAATTCCTCTCATTTCTTAAAGACATTAACATTGTGTTCATGATTTCTGATCCCACCTCTTACCTGATGACCATTCTTGATACATTTGAAATACACTTGGATAAACCATCCATGACTCTAATCACTCATTTTCATAATTTGCTCATTTATGAGGATCTTTCCTTCCTTCCCAATTCAGCCTCCACCTGCTATCACCAATATCATTCCCAATATTTGCACAATATCCAAAATGTCAATTTTAAGCTTATCCTCTGAGACCCTAACCTCCTATAATTCCAGCTTACTGATTCTAGAAATTCCACTCAAGGAATTCTTCATCGTTTCTTATATTACCCGATTATTGATCCTAATTTTTATTGAGGTAAAATTGCATACATTGCAATGCATAGATATTAAGTGTTCAGTTCAATAACTTTTGAAAAATGTATATCTTCATGAAAAAAAAAACTGCACCTAAGCTATAGAACTTTGCCAGAACTCTAGAAAGTTCCCTCATGACTCTTTTTAGTCATGAGGGAAAAATACTACTCTGATTTCTATTCCCATAGATTACTCTCACAAATATATGAACATGAAATAAATGGAACTATACAATGTGCACTCTTTTGTGCCTGTCTTTTTGGTTCTACATATTAATCTAAGAGAAATGAAAGCAAATATCCAAGCAAAAACTTGCATATTGCTGGTAATTGAGTCATACCCTTCACAAAAGACATAATCAAGTCTTTTTATTTAATTTAATTTTTATTTTTTAAATACTTTAGGTTACATAAATGTTACACAAAAATATAGGAGATTCCCACATGCCTCATTCCCTACCCCTCCCACACTTTCCCAGATTAACAACATCCTTCATTAATGTGGTATATTTGTTACAATTGATGAATATATATTGAAGCATTGCCACTAAGCGTGGATTATTGTTTACATTATAGTTTACACTCTGTCCAGCACAACTTTGTAAGTTATGACAAAATACCTAATGGCCTGTATCCATCATAGCAACATTGTTCAGGAAAATTCCAAGGCCCCAAAAATGCCCCCATATTATACCTGTTTTTCCCTTTCCCTTCCTTCAGAACCTCCAGTAGCCACTGCCTCCACCTCAATGATTAAAGTTCTTCCATTGCTAGATAAAAATAAGTCTATAGTAGAAGAACAACAAATCTACTCTAGTCCATCGTTCATTCCCCAATCTTGAGGATTCGAGGATGGTGCTACACACTCTGCCTCTAATTGAGAGGGGACTTAGATCCCATGGAGCAGATGGATGGAACTATCTTGCTTGCAGTTGCAAACTCTCTGTTCCTTGGGACGGACATTGTCCATTATCATCTCCTTGTTAGTTGTCCTGGGTGAGTCCAATGAACTGGAGAGTAGGTGTTGCAACTCTGTTGGGATTCAGGGCCCATGTTCCTGTGGTTATGAACACATTTTTCAATAGGACCTTTGAAGATGTTATTATTAATTAATGTATGGACTAGTTTGTAAATATGATCTTTGAAGATCCAATTTAGATGAGGCCAAATTTAACTGCAGTATTTATATGGCAGAGGAAATCTGGATGTGGGCAGTAGAAGCCAGAAGTCAACAGAAATTAGAGAAACAGATACAAGGAAATCAGAGAAGCAGACACAAGGAGAGAGGGATGGCCATGTGATGGAGAATTGACGGAATGTTACCGACTCTGGGAGAAAGCCAGCCCTGCCAATACTTTGATGTTGGACTTCCAGCCTCCAAAACTGTGAGACAATATCCTGTACTTTAAGTAGTCACAGCAGCCCTTTTAGACTAAGACACATGTGAATGTTGATAGCAGCTTTACACATAAGAGCTTCAAAGTGAAAAATTCCAAATGTCCATCAACAGATATTTAGATTATGATATATTGGTACAATGTATTACTATTCAGTACTAAAAAGGAACAAACAATTGATTCATGCAAGAATATGAATGAATCTCAGAAGCATTATGCTGAACCAAAAAGACAGATGTTAAAGAGTAGATATTGTATTATTCAATTTATGTGAAGTTTGAGAAACTTTACATAAGAATGAAAGAATGCAGCCCAGTGGATTCTTGAGCCTGGGTCTGGGTGATTGTAAAAGAGCAGAAGAAAGTGTTTTGGAGGAATGGAAATACTCAATAAATTGACTATAGTGATGGTTATACTAGTTTACACATTTGTCAGAACTCATAAAACTCTACATTTAACCAGGGTCCCTTTTGTTTTAAGTACATTATAGCTTACTACATTTAATTATAGAAGGAAAATTTGAGGGTGGAGAATGGAGGCTATAATACAAATACAAGATGTATTATTGTATATCTAAATCAATTTTTCTTATACCTTTCTTCAAAAAATGCATAAAAACATGCACATTTCATAAATATTATAAAGAAAGAAACTGTGAAACTACAAACAAGGTGAAAAACCAGAACCCTGCCAGAAGTCTCCTGTGTCCTACATATTCCCTTAAAGAGAAACACCATCCAGGCTTTTTATTCTTTTTAATTTTATCACCAATGAATGCATTCCACACAATGTAGTTTTCGATTTTCTTGTTTTTGCACTGTTTCTCTGTGCATATATGTATATGTGTGAATGCCAATTTGCTACTTTTCTGCTTTCATCAATTACAGATAGAGATTTGTCAAAATCCACTTCTTTGATTTTGAATCTATTTCTCTTTTATTTATATCAATTTGATTTACGTATTTTGAGGCTATGTTATTAAGTAGATGAAAATTTGAAATATCTTGCAGGTAATCCAAAGAGTTTATTATAAAATGACTTCATGATTTCTGTTTATGTTACTTAAAACCTGTTTTCTCTGGTTAAAATAACCAATTTAGATTGCTTTTGCTTATATTTTACATGTAAAATCTTTTTTATATCAATTTTCTTTCAACCTTTCTACATCCTTGTGCTTGAATTTTTCCCTTTGTAAAT
>PVKH010036597.1:0-11567 GCA_004027955.1 Chaetophractus vellerosus | reverse complement strand
GTTCCGTTCCAGGGTGGCTCCATTCCGTTTCCACAGGGGGCTCCGCTCCATGTTTCGCGGGCAGCAGTCCTCCATGTTTTTGCGAGCTGCCGGCTTCCGCTTTCGCGGGCAGCAGCTCCGCTTTTCACGGGTGACTTTGCCATGCCCGTGGGGGCTCCGCCCTGCCCGTGGCGGCTTTTTGCCTTGCCCACGGCAGCTCCGGCCCGCCCACGGCGGCTTGCCTTTCTCAAGGCCGTCTGCCCGCTCGGAGAGGTCCCCGGGAACCGAACCCGGGCCCGGGGCCTCCCATGTGGTTCACCGGCGAGCTCTTTATCCACTGAGCTATCTAGCCGGGCCACATTTATTTTCTTTTAATGTAAACTTTGAAGTCTATAAATTTCCCTCTCAGCACTGCCTTGGTAGCATCTCACAGGTTTTGATATTTTGTGTTATCATTTTCATTCATCTCAAAATATGTGCTGAATTTTCTTGGAATTTCTTCTTTGACACACTCATTATTTAAGAACTTTTGTTATACTGCAAAGCTACAGTGATCAAAAAATGCAGGGTATTTGCACAAGGATAGTAATCCTGACCAATAATACTGAATTGAGAATTCTAGTATAAATCATCACATATAGGGTCAACTGATATTGACAAGGACACCAAGCTCTCACAACTTGGACAGAATATCCTCTTCAACAAATGGTGCTTGGAAAACTGAATATTCAAATCCATAAAAAGAGTATAATCATTTCATGTCTTATACACAAAATTAAATAAAGATAGATGAAAGACCTAAATATAAGAGCCATGATCATAAATCTCCTAGATGGTAATGTAGGGAAGCATCTACAAAATCTTGCAGGAGGAAATGATTTCATAGGCCTTAAACCTACAGTGTGAGCAATGAAAAATGAAATAGATATTAAAAACTTTGTCTCTTCAAAGGAGTTTGTCAAGAAAGTGAAAGGTCAGCCTACTCAATGGGAGAAAATATTTGGTAACCAGTTCTCTGATAAGGGCCTAATATCCAGCATATATAAAGAACCAATACATCTTGCAACTAAAAAGATGAACAATCCATTTTAAAAATGAGCATGAGATTTACATAGACATTTCTCCAAAGAAGAAATACAAATAGGTAAAAAAACACAGGAAAAGATTCTCAGCATCACTAGGTATTAATGAAACAAAAATCCTATCTACAATGAAATATCACCTTACATCTATTAGACTGGTGGCTATTTGAAAAATAGAGAAATGTAAGTGTTGGAGAGATTGTGGAGGAAAGGGAACTTTGATGCACTGCTGGTGGAAATATTGAATGGTAAATCCAATCAGCAGGACAGTTTGGCAGTTGTCAGGAAGATAAGTATGGAACTGCCATATGATCCAACAATCCCACTTCTGTGTATATACTCAGAAGAATTGAAATCAGAGATATGAACAGATATATGTACATCAATGTTCATAGCCACCTTATTTTCTATTGCCAAATGGTGGAAGTAACCCAACCATCCATCAACAGATGAATGGATAATCCAATTATCATATATACATAAAATGGAATATTATTCAGCTGTTAGAAGGAATGCAGTACTAACACATGTGACAACATGGATACATCTTGAAGACTATATGTTGAGTAAAGTAAGCCAGTCACTGAAGGACAAATATTACATGACCTCATTGATGTGACTTAAATTGAGCAGACTCACAGAGACAGAGCCTTGAAGATAGTATATCAGGAAAAAGAAAGGGAGTAAATGGTGGTAAGCTGATCACCAATATGGGTGAAAGATATGATAAGTAGGAAGGGGGTGGTTGTGTAGTGTATAAGATTCATAGTCATGCAGGGATGCCTTTGGGTTCAATGGTGCTGGAATGCAAGAGGGCATAGTGTGGGTGATTTGGTTGGGCTAGCCATGTAAATGGGAGGAGAGCTGCAGAAAGGAGAAGGGGTAATCTGAGGACTTGTATGTCTGTGATAAAAACTACAGTGGTAAAAATGCTTTTCTGGCAAATATGGCAGGGAAGTAATACTTGTGCAGGGCATCATGGTCAGTGATATGTTGGATAAAGGGCATATGGGGCATATTTCTCTGGAATATGAAAGTGTTCATCCTGTCATAGTGTGTTAACTCAGTAGTTGGAGACCAACAAGTAAACAAGAAAACATTAAACTCCCACTCTGGAGAGTCCTGCCTTTTTCTAAATTAGAGAAGCAAGAAACTCTCAAGGAGATGAGCAGTGCCTAATAAATGAAAATGGACTGATATGTCAAGCACTCGATATTATTGAAAATAACTATGAACCTTATTTTTCAAAAATTTAAATGTGCATACCATGACTTCCTAAGGTTGAGGGAGGGAAGAATAGAATAGATGGAACAGTAATTGTTTTTA
The DNA here is from genome assembly GCA_004027955.1 of Chaetophractus vellerosus. NCBI lineage: Eukaryota > Metazoa > Chordata > Mammalia > Cingulata > Chlamyphoridae > Chaetophractus > Chaetophractus vellerosus. The sequence goes on along the minus strand of PVKH010036597.1, from coordinate 9,180 downwards.
GGGCACTGGAATTTTTCTGCAGATTCTTGCAATAATGAAAACAGGCCATTTTAAATTTTGTCAAAACCTAAAAAGGGTATGGTGCAAAATGTAAACCATAATGTAAACCATTGACCAGGTTAATGAAAATGCTTCAGTATGTGCACATCAATCCTATCAAAAGTACCATATACATGTAAAATGTTATTAATAAGGGAGAGTGGGAGAGGGGGAAGGCGTTGGGTATATGGGGATTCCCTATATTTTCTATGTTACTTTTCTTAACCTAAAGCTTCCTTGAAAATAAAGCAAAAATTAAAACCAATAATAAGGCACTCAGTGAACATATCGAAGATGTTGTCATTGTTCATAAAAGGTAACAGATCTTACAATGATGAAAGACACATTGAAATTTTTTTTGTGTGTTTTGGTGGGTTTTTTTGCAACCAATCATCTATTTGTAAAAAGACCTTGAACAAAAAGGGGAAATATTAAATAAAAATGAATTTTTATGACTAAGAATTTTCTAAGTTAGTCAGGATTTCATTCTAGAGGATAAAGTTATGCATCTTTCCTCTGGATCTCATTGACTGCCACATAAACAATGCAGCTCCTGAGGGCTCTAGAGTTATCTAGATACTATTGGCAGGGCAATCTCAAGAATTCATCACCCTGTCAGTGGGCATTATTTTGGAATATGTGCTTCTCAATGTAACAGAATTAGACTCATTTATAATTTCCCTACACATGGGTCTTCTGCCCCTATTATTTGAACATATAATTAACACTATACTCAATAATATATGTCTCAGAGACTTAAATATTGGTCAGTTCTTATGCCACATGAGATCTGAGTCTCAGAAGAGTTGCAACACCAATTCTCCCACTCATGGACTCAGGACAACTAATGAAAAGCATGATTATGGACAATATCCATCCAAAAAAAACAGAGAGCATCTATAAATTCAAGCAAGACAGTTCCATCCCTCTTCCCCATGGGATTTAAGCCCTTTCTCAATCAGAAACAGAATGGGCATGACCATCCTAAAATCCTCAAATTTGAGGAATGAACAAACAGAAAAGGGAATTTAACTATGGACTAAATTATACCTATTATTCTTGAAACAGTAGATCTTGTATCATTGATGTAAAGGCAGTGGTCCCCGGGAGTTCTGAGGAGAGGGGGAGGGAAGAAAAGGTGTAACATGGGGAATTTTGGTGATATTGGAATTGTTATGCATGACATTCCAGTGATGGATATAGGCCACTGTACATTTTGTCAAAATCTATAAAGTTGTGTGTTGCAAAATGTAAACTGTAATGGAAACTATAGTCCATGGTTAGTAACAATGACTCATTGTGTGTTCCTCAATTGTAACAAGTATTCCAAATTAATGAAAGATGTTGTTAATAGGGGAAATTGTTAAAGGAATTAGGGGTATATGGAAACCCCCTACATTTTTTGGATATGACATTTATGTACTCTGAAGCTTCTTTTAAAAACTAAAAAGTAGAAAGTGTTGTTTAATCTCTATATATTTATGATTTTCTCTATTTTCCATATATTATTGATTTCCAGCTTCATTCCCTTATGATCACAGATAGTTTTCTGTATGATTTCTCTCTTTTAAAATTTACTGAGTGTTGTCTTGTGACTGAACATATGGTTTATCTTGCAGAAGGAATCATGAGCATTTGGAAAGAACATATATCGACTGTTTTGGGATACAAAGCTCTATAGAGGTTTGTTACGTCTAGTTCATTTATCATATTATTCAAGTTATCTGTTGCTTTCTTTGTCCTCTTTGCAGATGTTCATTAAAATAATGAGATTGGTGTACTGAAGTCTATATTATTGTAGAGACATTTGTTTCTCCCTTCAGCTTTGCCAGTGTGTGCCCCATTTGTTTTTGTAGCTTTCCTGTTAAGTGCATAAATATTTATTATAGTTATTTCTTCCTGGTGAATGGCCACTTTTGTTAATGTTTAATGGTGTCCTTCATCCATTATTAGAGTTTTGCATTTAAATTATATTTTATCCAATATTTGTATCACTACTCCAGTCCTTTTTGGTAACAATTTGACTGGAATACCTTTTTCCAACCTTTCAGTTTTAACTTCATTGTGTTCTTACATTTGAGGTGAGTCTCTTGTAGGCAGTATATAGATGGCTTATATATTTTTTTTATCCACTCTATCATTCTACGTCTTTTTATTGAGGAGTTCAAGCCATTAACATTCAACACTATTACAGTAAAGCATTACTTATTCATCCATTTTATCCTCTGGGCATTCTGTTGTCATATATTTCCATTGTCTGTCTTTGTAACATTTAATTTACCCTTCCTAATCTTCATATCTACACTCCTCTAAGTCTCTTGCCCTTGTTTTGTTTTTTAATTTCAGGCTGTAGCTCTCCCTTTAATATCTTTTGTAATTCCTGTCTTTTGGTAACATATTCTATCAATTGTTTGTTTTGTTTTATTTTTGTTTTTGTTTTTTGTGAAGACTTTGAACTCACCCTAATGTTTGAAGGACAGTTTGGTAGATAAAGAATTCTTGGTTGGCAATATTTCTCTTTCAGTACCTTAAATACATCATGCCAGTTTCTTCTCTCCTCCATGGCATCTGGTGTGAGGTTGGCACTTAATATTATTGAGTTTCCCTTGCATGTGATCTATTTTTTTTCCATATCCCCCTTTTAGAATCCACTCTTTACCTATTTGTCTTAGGCTAGGTCTATTTGGGTTTAATCTTTTTTTGGCTGTATCATCTGTCTTGGATTGTCTTTCATAAATGTTGGGATGTCTTTGGTCATTATGTCCTCAAATATAATTTCTGTCCCTTTACCATTCTTTTTGCATACTGGGATATTGACAGTACAAATGTTTGTGCTTTTTGTGTTTTTTTCTTCTGTTCCCAGAGACCTTGTTCCATTTTCTTCCATTCTCTTCTCTTTCTGTTCTCCTGTCTTTTCCAGTTCAGATGTTCTCTCTTAGAAATCACTAATTTTATCTTCAAGTAATTTAAACCTGCTCTTACATGCCTCTAATGTATTTATAATCTCATCCATTGTGTCTTTCATTCCAATCTGGTCTGTTATTTTTCTGTACATGCTTTCAATTTTTCTTTATGCTCACACAGTGTCTTCTTATATTTATTTTCTTTATAGTTATATTTTCTTTTGATTGTTTGAAATTATTTAGGAGACTTGTGTGATTATCATTGATTAATTGTCTTAAATCCTGTATCTCTTCAGTATACTTGGTTTTTCCATTTTGCTTAGCCATTTCTTCCTCTTACCTTGTATGGCTTGTAATTTTTTGGTGATGTCTACATATCTGAATATGTTGATAAATTTACTCTGTTGTGCAATTACTCTCTTTTGCTTATTTTTTCAAAGCTCTTTGATTTTTGGTTCAACTTATCCTCAGTCTTTAAAATTGCCCAGCTTAAGTAATCAAAATTGGGCCAGTAGTTAATCTATACAGAGAACCAAAAACAGTTTTTTCATGCAATTTCCAGACTGCTATTATTGGTTAATTTTCACTGAATTGAGGAAAGCATGTAAACTCACATTTGCTCCTTTTCATTGATGAGGCTATCTGAACTATCTGCAGCATGTCCTAGTGGTTGACATGATGTTGCAACATATTTTCATGCTAATTATTTTAAAAATATAATGTTCAGTGATGATTAATTTCACAATGCCAGGAGTGCAGTTTGTCTCAATGGTCTAAATAACATATTCAGGTTTGTTGAGTGTAGTTTTCTAATAATCTCAGGCTTAAAATACTCTATTGGATGCACCTGGCTAAGACATTCCCAAATGGTATATCAGGATAATATTTAAATTAGGGCTGAAAACTTATGGATAATACCCATGGAATCTTTGATAGAGCAATGCCCTATCAGAGAGTTTTGTTTCTCAGCATCTATTAAATAGAGTTACCAGATATTTCTTATTAAATAAAAGTGTTCTAATAAAATAAACTCCATCATTTCATTATCCGGTGTGAGGATATTTGGTGAGGTCTCATTTGCCTCCTCTGAAAATAGCCTTTCATTCACTTTTGTATGCTTTATTTTATGCAATGAACCTATATCCTTACTGTGCAGTAGCTCTGAATATATCTTATCTTGTGCTTAATCCTCTAAGATTTATCACAATGAGCCAAAGTGATAAATTGCCTCATATTAGACTATGAAATTAAATGTTTATCATTTATTTGCTTCCCCTCCCTCAAAACTTTGAATTGAAACAACACACAAACATAGACATACTCTTAATTGCTGCTTCCTGCCTGCTAATTAAAGTCTCTTTCCTCATGACTTTATATCTTTCTAGATAAGCAGGTATATATCAATGAATTGTACTTATTTTACTTTGATATTCTGAATTTTATGTAATTTTCTTCTCTTGGTCTGGTTATTCATTTCAAAATTCCAATCTGGAAAAAAGAATTCTGTGGTTTCTTTTGTAATGAAAGAATATATGAATAATATGCTTCATTGAAAATTAAGTTATTTCACTTGGACATTCTGCAGGAATCCATCCTGCAAAGTTTTGTGGGAGTCAGTCCAGCAGAGTCCATGATGGCACAATGAAATTACTTTGAATATGGAGTTTGAGAGATGTCAGGGGGAGAACTCTGAAGAAGCTCTCCTCTTGAGCTGATCCCCAGCACTGTTTTTCACAATTTTTTCACAGTCAAGCTCAGGGTGAACATGCAGGGGAGGAGGCAGGTATTGTGCACATGAGGGATGTAAATAATTTCATTAAATTCCAGGCAGATTATGGGGAAGCAGGATTGCAGAAACATTTAGTGCTATACTTAGGAGATAAGGTGGGAGATAGGGAGATAGGATAAGTAGGAAACTTCCTGTTTATGGCAGGAATTGATAGTGGAGATTTCTCTGTGTGGACAGAGAAACAGGTCTCCAAGCTATTCCTTAAATGTAATAATCAGAGAGTTCCCACATCTCTCCCATTTCTGTTTAAATAAGAAGAAAAAGAAGAGGGGAAGGTATCCTGACACAGTCCTTTATAAAAATTGCCCCTTCCTGATAGCTAATAATAAAATGGGAAACAAATTTTGATAGAAATAGCAAGGCCAGGTCACTGTCTGCTGTCTGGGTTCTGAACTGAGCTGAGCATGGGAAACACAATAGCCATGGTGGTAGATGACCTCCCTTGGGAGGAGTGATGGACAGTGTCCTACCTCTGTAGGCCCTCAAATTATCTCCTGATGGCTCCTCTCTGACTGTGCCTGTCTTAGGTTGTTCCTTCCCTGAGGAATCTTACCTATCTCTGGCTAACCAATCATCCTCTGGGGCCAAGCAATGTGAAGTGTTCTTTGATCACTTATCTCTTCATGACATCCATGCCCAGCACCAGCCTTGGGATTTCCTCACCTTTATGCAGGACCCCACCTCTGGTCACTGGTTTTGGGGAACCCAGGTTTCTAATGCAGAGAGGGACCAGCAAAAGTCATTGGGCAGGAGACAGACAGTTAGGTACAAGCTCTTAAAAGGCCTACTCAGCCTAGGGATGCATGGGTGGGCACAAAGCAAAGTTATGAGTGTGACATGTAGAGGACACTTCCAGGTTATTATAGGAACAACAGGAATGGGGGAAAACAGAAAAAAAACTGTGTACCAGAGAAAAAAGGGGTCACAGATTCAGGCAAATAAGGTAGGCAGATGAGAGGAAGGAAAGGGGATCTTTGGGTGAAAAATTAATTCAAATGTGATTTAAACAAAGGGCCCCCAAGTCTCCCTCATTTTAGTTTCTTTGTTCTTGATTTCCAGATGTGGGAGGTGAAAAAGATGAAGTGATGATTTTCTGTTCAGCTTGAGAAAGGGTGTGGCAGATTAATGTAAGAACTGATAATAAAACAAGAAGCATGATTATTTCAATGAGAGATATTATCCAGATTCATATGTTTAGGTCATGAAACCAATTTGAGGGATCTAACCACTGTAAATTATCATTAAGTGTTTGAAATACTTTTTGATGAGCAAGAAGTTGTATTGAGATAGTTGATATTCTGCTTTTGCTGGAGAGCCAGTACTTCTCCCTTTAAATGGGAGAAGTCTCCTCAAAGGTTTTTAACTTGTTCCCTAGAAAATTGGGAGCTATTTCCAGGCAAAGGGGTGACACAAATTTTAACATGTTCCCAGTCACACTACAAATCTTGTCTGCTTAACAGAGCTTGTAAATTTCCACCTATCCAGAGGATAGAGGTTTCTAAAGCATCAAGGTTGGTAAGAATATTATTATCAATATGAGTTTGAGTTAAAAGTTCATTGGTGACATTTGTCATGATTTTGTTAACAGCATGAGCAGTTTGAACAAATTCTGTTAATGTGACTACTATGGTGGTGGCTGTGGCAGCTATGCTAATGACTGAAATAATGAAAGCAGTAAGCATACCAATGAATCTTTTAGGTTTAATTGTTTAAGATTTCCTGAAGTTACTCCCTAAGTTACTCCCACAGCATGATTGTATCCAGGAGTTCTTCTGTTCTTCCATTGTTATCTTCTCCATTTTTTGTATTGGGTTGGATAGGTAATCTTTCCAGCTTAAAGTATAGCCTCACATTCTTTTCTGGCAACCACCAAGGGCCTGTTGGGTAAGCACACAAACATACCCACCCCCCCAAATTATGAGGTCACAGGGTCCTTTCTAACATCAATCACTAACACTTCCTCAAACAGAATTTTAGTTTGTAATTGATGACTCTCCTAATGAGGGGAGAAATATTTTACAGCCATTGAGAGGCTGCTTTTCTTACAATTTTAAAAATCTAGAATATATTGTGCTAGGGCTAATGAGCATTTTTTTGTAGGACTTTTTATTGATATCTAGTTAGTGAACTTTTGTTAATAATTGAAAGAACATAAAAAAGTGAAGAATTATTTGTAAACAGGGGCTTAATTGTTATATTTCAAACCTTTACAATACGTATACACACATTCACATGCTTATTAACTGGGGAACACACTGCTATATTTGGCTCATTTTGGCTATAGTTCCAGATAATTACAAGATAAATGTGACATGTATATTTAGTTTAACAAGTTTATGCTGATAATTAGAGTGAGAAACAAAAGTAATATAATCAATTAAAAGATTAAATTAATATTGATGGGTTTTATACAGATAGATAAATAGAGGAGTTTTTCATATAAACCTAATAATATAAATCTTTTGTTTGGGAAGTTTTGAATTAAGAGATGATACTAGAATTTGTAAACACTTGTTTGGAGCACTTCTTAGAATGGTCTGACTAGGGACAATCTCTTTTTTATTTCATTTTTTTTTTACTGTGTTCAGGATTTATGGATTTGATATCATACATGGCAATTCACAAGCACTGCCTCTTCAGGAAAGAACACAACACTCCTTGGGCAGCACATTCCAAGTTTATGCTTTAGTCCCTGAGAAACTGGCCAGCATTACCAGGGAGGAAACTAACCTCTTTTGGAATGCACTTTATCTGTTTTTATTTGTTACAAATCCTCTTTGATTCACTTACTTTTTTAGTTCTCATTATTTTTCTTGAAATATGCAAAGATGTTGTCTAGCAAGGCAGTGGTTTGTTGATTAACAAACTTTTTTGCATGATGTTTCACTTTTAGGGTTAAATAATATCCACTAAATTTTCTTTCTAATACATTTGGTTTTAGGGTTGTTTAAAATTAAAAAAAAGAGGTTTACATATACATTCAATAATATACATTTGAGTGTACCTTACAAGCTATTAATTACTTAAGTATGTAATGTATTGTATTAAAGTTTTGATTAGTATTTAAGTATTATATGTATAAGATTCTTTACTACAGTAGATTATATAACAATAAACAATAATAAGACACCACCCCTAGGCCCACACCACCCCCTGGCTCAATTCCCTCAATGACAGGATTCATAGATTCATGCCACAGAGTGTCCTGGCTCACTGGTTCATCCCCCACTGTGAACCATCCATAACAACGTCATTTAAATGCAAGAGTCAAAACATAGGAGAACTTTAAAAATAAAAAAAAACAATTTTAAAAAATTAAAAAAATACAAAGAAGAAAAAATATATATTTTAAAAATTAAAATTAAAATTAAAAAATAGAAAAAAAACCTAGACATTGCCAGTGGACTGGACATATTCAAAATATGTGAAAAAACAATAAGATCTACATGTACACAAATTTTTTTTTTCCTGATTTTGCCTTGTTGGTGCAATATCTGGTGTCCAGTCTGTTTTGTGGCTCCTTCTTCTTCTCACTCTCAAGCATCCCACCTTTTTACATTTAATTTTCAAAGAAATTTCAGGTCACAGCAGAGTCATCACAGACTACAAGATAATCTCATGTATTCAACCTCCTCCTCCACTCCCCTCCTTACCAAAACCTTTTTGTATGTGGATGACAGCACCAACATAACTGACAAACAGATAGTGGAATGTAGTTCCTGAACATTGTCATTGGTTCACATCAAGGTCCACATTTTAGTTCATATACTTTTATAAATTTTGATGACTTTCACCCTGTCCCGTGTCCACCTCTACAAGGCAATGATTATTATTTCATTTTCCTGTTCATTGCAATTGCCTATTGTGATGGCTTCACCAGTGAAGAGGCTATGGATCACAGAATGGTCACAATGGGGATGGGAGGGGATCATTGGAGTGTGGGTGTCAAGGTTGGGGGTACATGGGCAGAAGTCCACCTGAACATACATAAAAGGCATACATAATTGTTCAAATGCTTATGGAGCATGGTCATGGGGTGAAGTATTACTCAGTAAATGGGAGAACACTGAATTCCCATCTTGGAGAGCTCTGGCATATTTTCCAGAAGAGCAGCAACATCCCCATGAGTGCAGGGGCAATATCTGGCAAAGGAGGATAATCCATTGATGGGCCCTTGTTATTGATGACTAGCCCTATGAGTCATTGCTGTTGAAATTGAAATAGCCCAGTGTTAAGGGGTCCCTAAGAGTTGCCTCTGGAGAACCTCCTTGTTGCTCAAATGTGGCCTCTTTCTAAGCCAAACTCAGAATATGAACGCATTAACTTACTCCCAGTGTGGGACATGACTCCCGGGGATGAGCCTCCCTGGAAATGCAGAATTACTAACAAATGCCACTGGGCTGTATGACTGGAAAAAGTCTTCAAATAAAAGGGGGAAACAGTAAAGAC
>PVKH010036596.1:0-11567 GCA_004027955.1 Chaetophractus vellerosus | reverse complement strand
AGGCTCTAGGTGCAGGTTTAGTCCATGAACCCCAGTACCTAGGAGAGGGAGATGAATTGGTCTGTCACAGGCAAATATCAACCCCTGCCAGGATCAACCATTAGCAAGAAACCTGGGAGTCTTGTCTATGCCATTCTTTAGTCTTGCTCCTCTTATGCAGTTAGGAGAACAGGAAGGGGGAATGGGAGCCCAGCAGGGGCCAACTCCCCACAAAAAACCACCATATCCATGAGAATATATTAATCTAGTTGAAGCTCAGATTAATATAGAAAGTAGTGGACTTTATTCAATGGCTTCATCTTCACAAACAAGTTTAATTTCTGTTGAAATTAAGGAAATCATGTTTGTGGAATCCTTTTATTGCAAGTGTGAATTTCTTGCTTTGTGAATTGCCCATAAGCTTTTGTCCTTGCATACCTGGGCTGTTATATTGGTAAAGCAAATGTTTGTGTAAAGGACCTGATGAAGGTTTGCATGCAGAGTCTAGACAAGATGCCCTGTGGTGTTTGGAGGGCCACAATCTGGGTCATACCTACTCTGCTGTGACAGCCTGAGCCACTTGACCATGTCCCTGAGTCAAGTGGAATCTGCTGTCCACCACTAGCCCTGCTTCCCTGCCCTCCTAACCCCACACCCTGCATCTCTGGGTCTGTGTGAGCCCTTGCTCTGCACTCAGTAGGGCCAACACCCAGTAGTCATAATTGAATAGAAGTAAACATGTGGGCACCTGCCATGGGGCCATATCAGCATTGCAACTTATGCTCCATGTGTTAATTAGGTTGAGAGAAGCTAGACATAATTCCTGCTGGTGAAATAAGTTGTGTGTAGGGTCAGTGTCTGGAGGGACAGAAAGACCAAGGTCCTCTGGTCTTACATGACACCATGTGAGCATCCAGCCAGTCCAGTGAGCCCCTGTGAGTGGATCCTGATCTAAGGACACCAGGGGTCCGTCTCCCCAGGTCACTACAACTAGAAGACAGATGTTCTGGTCCTACTGTCTCAGGAGCATACTACATGCCTCAAAGGGACATTTCTCAGAAGGTGCTCATTGGGAACCCAGGACAGAGAAGGAGACTGTGAAAATTACTGGAGCAAAGAGCTTAATGTCTTGGTGCATCCTCCCTAATCACATCAGTAGGGCTGGAAGATCCCTGACTCATGTTTCCTGTAAATATAATATGCAAACTAGAGTCAAAGTTAAGGTGGATATGTAGCACCTTCCTCTCTTTATTTGACCCAGAAGACTGATAATTATTAAAGCAACCTGATCTTTACTAATAGATCCACTTTGGGAGATTTTTATGATGACCTCCTAGAGTTGTGATGAGGAAACAAGATGCTACACAGTAATTGCATAGCAAACTCCTGACAAGCCTTAAATGATCAAGAAATTTAACTCTATATATAATAGTTTCAATATTCATTAGAAAACATAATTTTAATTTGGTAAAAAATTTTACCCTTTTATTAAAGAAAAATTTAATAAATATATGTAATTCTTTTTTTATTTTTATTTTTATTCATAATATATCTATATATATTTTTTAGGATACATTGATTACATAAATGTTACATAGAAATTCCAGGCGTACCCATATGCTGCCCCCCCAAACCTCCCACAACCCCCGACTTACATATCCCTCATCAGTGTGGCATAATGCCTGTGATAGATATACACATTTTGGGGCTTTGTCATGAAGCATAGATCACAGTTCAGACTGTAGACGACCTCTCTTCCACACTGTTCCACATGATACATGATGATACAAAGTGGCCTACATCCTCCATTGCAACATCCCCCACGACAATTCCCATGTCCCAAAAACACCCTGAATTACAATTGCCCTTCCCTCTCCCTGCTCCCAAAGTGTCCAGTGACCCTGGCTCCATATAATTTTGCAATTTCTTCCATTGCATATATCACAAGTCTAGAGCAGGACATGAGCAAGTCCATTCTAATCCATAGTTCATCCCCCAATCCTGAGGAGTCTGGGATGGTGATGGCCCCTCCACCATCAAGTGAGAGGGGGATTATATCCCATGGATACAATGGAAGAGATTATCCTGCCTGCAACTGCAGGCTCTCTCCATTTCCCAACATAGCTGTTGTCCATCATCAACTCCCAACTAGGTGACCTGGGTGAGTCCATTGAGTTGTAGAGTAGGATTTGCGGATCCACAGAGTCTCTGGACCCAGTTGGCACATGGACAGCCTGTAGTCTCTGGTCTATGGAAGTACACCTAAAACTCTGGCATCAAATATAGGTTTGAATAGAAAAGACAGATGGACCATGTGCAGTGAAGACATATTTTGGTCAGAATCTGTCACTCTCAGGAGCAAGGATTGCAAATTAGGGCCCACAAGTAAGGCACCAAATTCTGGGGCTACCTGTCCTGACATAGGATCTGGATATCTCCAAAGCCCTCAGGAGGCCCTCTGTTTGGGGTGATATCCACATTGGAAGCCTAGGAGGTCCTACTGGGATCTGCATAAGTGTTACCTCTGGGTTGACCTCCCAACTCACTTTGAAGTCTCTTAGCCCTATGAACTCATTTGTCTTTAGCATTTCCCCCTTTTATTTGAAGACTTTTTCCAGTCATACTACCCATTGGCATTTGTTAGTAATCCCTCATTGCCAGGGAGGCTTAGCCCTGGGAGTCATGTCCCATGCTGGGAGGAAGGTAAAGCATTCATATTCTGAGTTTGGCTTAGAGAGAGGCCACATTTGAGCAACAAGGAGGTTCTCCAGAGGCAACTCTTAGGCATCCCTTAACACTAGGCTATTTCAATTTCAACAGCAATGACTCATAAGGCTAGTCATCAATAACAATGGCCCATCAATGGATCTTCCTCCTTTGCAGATACTGCCCCTGCAATCAGGGGGATGTTGCAACTCTTCTGGAAAATATTGCAGACCTCTTCAAGATGGGAATTCAGTGTTTTCCCATTTACTGAGTAATACTTCACCCCATGACCAGGTCCCAAGAGTATTTGAACAAATATGTTTGCCTTTTATGTATGTTCAGGTGATCTTCCTCCCATGCACCCCCAACCTTGACACTCCCCCTCCAATGACCCTCTCCATCCTCATTGTGACCCTTCTGTGATCCATAGCCTCTTCAACGGTGAGGCCATCACAATAGGCAATTGCAATGAATAGGAAAATGAAATAATAATGGTATTTAAATATAAGAGCTAAAATACAGGAGAACTTAAAAATTTTTAAAAATTAGAAAATTTAAAAAAATAGAAAAAGGGAAACAAGATTTTATTAAAGGATTAGGCTATTCAAAAAATGTAAAATAATAATAATATATATATATGTATAAAAAAATTTTCACCAATTGTGCACTGTCAGTGCAATATCTGGTGTCCAGTCTGTTTCATGGCACCTTCCTCTTCTCACTCTCAAGCAGCCCTCCTTTTTTTCATTTAATTTTCAAAGAAATTTTGGGTCACAGCAGAGTCACACACAGAATACAAGACAATCTCATATACTCAACCTCCTCCTCCATTCCCCTCCTTACAAAAACCTTTTTGTATGTGGATGACAACACCAAAATAACTGACAAACAGATAGTGAAACATAGTTCCCCATCATTATCACTGGTCCACATCAAGGTCCACATTTTAGATCATACACTTTTATAAACTTTGATGACTATCACCCTCTCCCATGTCCACCACTGCAAGGCAATGGAAAACACTTGCACGGGCCACCAAGCCCCTCATTTAATCCACCCCTTCCCTCCCAACCACACCAGGGCCCACAATGTCCCCTCGGCCTGACTCTCCAGATGACGGGATTCACAGATTCATGCCACAGATTGATCCGGCTCACTGGTTCATCCTCCACCAGGAACCATCCCTGCTCCCCTGCTGCCCCCCTGTCTCCCCTCCACTCTGTGACAGAAGCACTCCCACCAATTCAATCTCAACCCCTCAAACAAACATACCAAGCATTCTTCTGATCCACCCTCCAACCCCCCCAAAGCATCCTGAGCTCTGCAACCTGTCCCTACCAGTCCTCCCAGACAACAACCCTGCACCACAAAAGCCAACAATATGACCACCCATCTGTACCATTCCCCCAACATGCAACCACACTCCATCACCTAAACACAGATTACGTCTCTATGGATGATGTCCCACTACTTTCTCTTCTCTTTCTCTTTTTTTTAAACCTATTTTTCAGATCATAGTTCTTAGGAACTACTAAATTTCCTTTATTCATATCAGTGAGGTCATGTACAATGCCTGGCTTGCTTTGCTCAAGATAAGGTCTGCAAGATTCATCCATGTTATCCCGTATGTTAGCACTTTGTTCCTTCTTACTGCTGAGTAGTATTCCAATGTATGTATGTACCACATTTTGTTTATCCATTCATCTGTTGTCGGGCACATGGGTAGGTTCCAACTTTGGGCAATTGTGAACAATGCTGCTATGAACATTGGTGTACATATATCTGTTCGTGTCTTTGCTTTCAATTCTTCTGGGTATATACCCAGCAGTGGAATTGCTGGATCATATGGAAGATCTATATTTAGTTTTTTGAGGAACTGCCATATTGTCCTCCAAGGTGGCCTTACCAATGCACAATCCCACCAGCAGTGGATGAGGGTACCCGTTCCTCCACATCCTCTCCAACATTTATAGTATGCAATTTTTTTAATAGCCATTCTAATGGGTGTTAGATTGTATCTCATTGTAGTTTTGATTTTCATTTCTCCTATAGCTGGAGATGCCGCGCATTTTTTCATGTGTCTTTTAGCCGTTTGTATTTCTTCCTTGGAGAACTGTTTTTCAGATCACTTGCCCATTTTTTAAATGGGTTGTTAGTCTTTTTATTTTCGAGGTGTAGGAATTCTTTATATATGCAAGATATGAGGCTCCTATCAGATATATGCTTGCCAATTATTTTCTCCCATTGGGTAGGCTAGGCTGCCTTTTTATTTTTTGATAACATCGTTTGAGGTGCAAAACGTTTTAATTTTGAGGAGATCCCATTTATCTATTTTTTCTTTTGCTGCTCATGCTTTGGGTGTGAAGTCCATGAAACCATTTCCTATTACAAGGTCCAGTAGATGCTTCCCTACATTATCATCCAAGGTTTTTATGGTCTTGGCTCTTATGCTTAGATCTTTGATCCACCTTGAGTTAATTTTCATATAGGGTGTGAGATGGTGTTCCTCTCTCATTCTCTTGCATATGGCTATCCAGTTCTCAATGCACCACTTGTTGAAGAGGCCATTCTCTACCACTGAGTGGCTTGGGTGCCTTCTCAAATATCAGGATTTATATCAGAACTCTCAATTCGGTTCCACTGGTCAATCTGTCTATCCTTGTGCCAGTATCATGCAGTTTTTACCACTGTACCTTTGTAGTATGTTTTGAGGTCAGGTAGAGTGATAATTCCAACTTCATTTTTTTTTTCAATATGCCTTTGACAATTCAGGGCTTCTTACCTTTCCAAATAAATTTTGTAGTTAGTTTTTCCAATTCTTTAAAAAATACAGTGTTAATTTTTATTGGGATTGCATTAAATCTGTAGATTAGTTTCGGTAGGATAGACATCTTGATGATATTTAGTCTTCCTATCCATGAACAGGGGATATTCTTCCATTTATTTAATTCTTCCTTGATTTACTTCAACACTCTTGTGTAGTTTTCTGCATGTAAGTCCTTTACACCTTTAGTTAAATTAATTCCTAGGCATTTGATTATTTTTGTTACTGTTGTAAATGGTATTTTTTTAAATTTCCTCCACAGATTGTTCATTGTCAGTGTACAGAAATGCTACTGATTTTTCTGCATTGATCTTATAGCCTGCAATGTAACTGAACTCCTTTATAAGATTTAGCAACTTAGTTGTAGATTTCACAAGGCTTTCTAAGTATAGGATCATGTCGTCTGCAAATAATGAAATTTTTACTTCTTCCTTTCTTGGATGCCTTTTATATATTTTTCTTGCCCCAGTGCTTGAGCAAGTACTTCTAGGACAATGTTAAATAAGAGCAGTGATAGCTGGAATCCTTGTCTTGTTCCTGATCTCAGAGGGAAGGCTCTTAGGATATCCCCATTGAAGATGATGTTAGTTTGTGTTTTACATAAATAGCTTTTATCATGTTCAGAATGTTTCCTTCTATGCCTAGCTTTTGGAGAGTTTTTATCAGGAAAGGCTGCTGTATTTTGTCGAATGCTTTTTCTGCATCTATACAGATGACCCTGTGATTTTTTTTCTTTCAATTTGTTTATGTGGTGTATTACATTGATTGATTTTCTTATGTTGAGCCATCCTTGCATACCTGGGATAAAATCCACTTGGTCATGGTGTATAATGCTTTTGATGTGTTGTTGAATGTGATTAGCGTGTATTTTGTTGAGAATTTTAGCATCTAGGTTCATTAGAGAGATTGGTCTGCAATTTTCTTTTCTTGTGTTATCTTTGTTTGACTTCAATATTAGGGTAATATTGGCATCACAGAATGAGTTAGGTAGTGTTCTTTCTATTTCTATTTTTTGGAAGAGTTTAAGCAGGATTGGTGTTATTTCTTTCCGGAATGTTTGGTAGAATTCAGCTGTGAAGCTGTCCGGTCCTGGGCTCTTATTTGGGAGGTGTTTGATTACTGAGTCTATCTCTTTATTTGTAATTGGACTGTTGAGTTCATCGATTTGTTCTTTCCTCAGTGTAGGCTGTTTGTGAGTTTCTAGGAATTTGTCCATTTCTTCTAAATTATCATTCTTGTTAGCATATAATTTTTCAAAGTATCCTCTTATGATATTCTTTTTTTCACTGTGGTCAGTAGTGATATCCTTTCTTCATTCCTTATTTTGTGTATTTGCTCTCTCATTTTCTTTGTAAGTCTGGCTTAGTGTTTGTCTATTTTATTGATCTTCTCAAAGAACTAGCTTTTGGTTTTGTTTATTTTTTTCTAGGGCTTTCTTATTTTCTATTTCATTTAGCTCTGCTTTGATCTTTGTTATTTCTTTTTTTCTGCTTCCTTTAGATTTAGTTTGTTGTTTTTTTTTTTTCAATCCTTTCAGGTGTTCAGTTAATACTTCAATCTTAGCTCTTTCTTCTTTTTTAATATATGCATTTAGAGCTATAAATTTCCCTCTCAGTCCTGCTTGGCCACATGCCATAGGTTTTGATATGTTGTGTTGTCATTTTCATTCAATTTGATGTAGTTACTGCTTTCCTTTGAGATTTCCTCCCTGACCCACTGTTTGTCCAAAAGTGTGTTCTTTAATTTCCACATCATCATACCTAATCTAGTTCTTTGACCCTTAATGATTTCCAATTTCATTCCATTGTGGTCAGAGAAATTACTTTGTATAATCTCAATCATTCTGAACTGATTGAGAGTTGTTCTGTGGCCTAGAATGTGGTCTGTCTTGGATTATGATCCATGTGCACTCGAGAAGAATGTATATCCTGCTGTATTAGGATGCAGCATTCTGTATATGTCTATTAGGTCAGATCTTCTAATGTGTTATTCAGGTTCTTTGTTTCTTTACTGATTCTCTGTCTAGATGTTCTGTCTAATGGTGATAATGGTGTATTGAAATCCCCTACTATAATTGTGGAGGCATTTATTTCTCCACTTAGTTTTTCCAGTGTTTGCCTCACATATTTAGAGGCACCCTGATTAGTTGCATAAATGTTTATGATTGTTCTCTCTTCTGGAGTGATTACCCCTTTTACTAATATATAGTGTCCATCTTTGTTTGTTATGATTGTTTTGCATTTAAAATCTATTTTGTCCACCATTAGAATAGCTATTCCTGCCCTTTTTTGGTTATTATTTGCTTGTAAAATTGTTCCAGCCATTTACTTTCAGCCTGCCTGAATCTGTTGGTCTAAGGTTGGTCTCTTGTAAACAACATATAGATGGGTCATATTTCTTTTTTTTTTTAAGATTTATTTATTTTATTACATATCTCCCCTTCTCCCCCGCTGCGGGGACGCGCCGAGACTAGGTCACTGCGCAGGCGCGGCTTTCCCCGCTTGTGGGCGGCTTCTGCTTCCATCACGGCCGGCTTTTCAGTTCGCGGGTGGCTGGCTGCGCTCGATTCGCGGGCGACCTGCCCTGCCCGTGGCAGCTTTTGCCCTGTCCGTGGCAGCTTTTTGCCCTGCCCACGGCGGCTCCGGCCCGCCCATGGTGGCTTGCCATTCTCAAGGCGGTCTGCCCGCTAGGAGAGGTCCCCGGGAACCGAACCCGGGGCCTCCCATGTGGTATGCCGACGCCCTATCCACTGGGCTATCCAGTCGGCCCTGGGTCATATTTCTTTATCCATTCTTCTACTCCTTGTCGCTTGACTGGTGAGTTTAATCTGTTAACATTCAGTGTTACTACTATAAATGAATTTCTTACATCTGCCATATTTTCCTTTGGTTTATATTTGTCCTATGTAGTTTTTGTTTCTCTTGATGTCGTTATTGTTTTCTTACACTCTCCTCCAACTCTCTCTCTCCTGTTTTTTCCTTTCACCCTCTAAAGCTTCTTTTAGTATTTCTTGAAGTGCAGGTTTCTTGTTGGAATATTCCCTTAATTTCTGTTCATCTGTGAATATTTTGAACTCTCCATCATTTATAAATGCCAGCTTTTCTGGATAGAGAATTCGTGGTTGGAAATTTTTTAATTTAATTCCTTGACTATGTCATATGACTGTCTTTTTGCCTCCATGTTTTCAGCTGAGAAGTCAGTACTTAATCTTATTGTGCTTCCTTTGTATGTGATGGCTCTCTTTTCTCTTGTTGCCTTGAGTATTTTCTCTTTGTCTTGAGCATTGGACATTATGACAAATATGTGTCTTGGGGTTGGCCTGCTGGGATTTATACTGTTTGGGATGTGCTGTGCTTCCTGGATATGTACGTCCATCTCTGTCATTAACGTTGAGAAGTTTTCAGCCATTATTTCCTTCAAAACTCCTTCTGTTTCTTTTCCCTTCTCTTCTCCTTCTGGGATGCCTATGATGCATATGTTTTTGCATTTTGTGTTATCAGTTAAATCCCTGAGTCCCTGCTGGAATTTTTGTATCTTTTTTCTATCGTTTCTACTATATGTTTGATTTCAGATGTACTGTCTTCCAGATCACTAATTCTTCGTTCTGACTGTTCAAATCTGCTGTTATGTGAATCTGTCATCCTTTGATTTCTTGGATTGTGCTATTCATCGGCATCATATCTGTTATCCTTTTTGCATGTTTACAATTTCTTCTGTATGTGCTCCCAGTGTCTTCTTAATATACTTAATCTCTTCCTTCAGTTCCAGAAATTGGTCCATGTTTAGTTGTTCTATGTTCTGCTTCTCTTCTTGATTTTTGGTTTGTTCTTTAGAGTGGACCTGGTCTTCCATTTTCTCCATATGGCTTGCAATTTTTTGTTGCCCCTGGTCATCATTTTATCTTGATGGGTTTATTCAGTTGATTAGCTTCTCTCTCTGCTCTAGAGTTTTATTTAGCTTGTAGTTCTGTGTGTGTGTTAAGATTTCTCATTGATACTATCTTCCTCTTGTTGTATTTCCTTGCTTTTTTCTATGTTCCTTTGAAGGAAGAAGGTAAGGGGGCAATCAATCAAAAGGGGTAAGAAAGGAAAAGGGATAATAGTATGATTGATGAAAGTTAGAAGAGGGGCCATATCAGATTTAGTAAATTCAATATTTAACTCATGTAGGCAGTGTAGAGTGATAGGGGAAAAATTGGAGTGCCTACCATGGAATGGAGAATCAAATAGAGAAAAATATATAGAATATTTTATATGGCCAGAATGATGAGAGAGAAAACTAATAAAGAATAGGCTGAAAGAAAAAAGCTAATATAAATAGAAAGAAAGAAGAGAACAGAATAGACAAGATAGAAATTAACAAGAGTGAAGTTGAGAGCAAATGAAAAAAAGGTGGAATGTAAGAACCACAACAGAAAGCTGAAGGTAGAAAGAGGAAGGAAGGAGAGGAGATAGTGTTGGTAGACACAATCACTATACATATAGGATGGAAAGTCATGGATAAAGAAGAACAGCAAAGAAGAAAAAAGCTATCAGCACTTAATTAAAAAAAATAAGCCAAAAAAAAAAAAATACCAACAACAAGGAGGAGAGAGTAGAGGTAAGAAGCACACAGGCATGAAATTAAATATTAAGGGAAAACAGTGTTCCTTTTGGGCACTTTTGTAACCTCTCAGCTTGTGATCATTAATTATTTGCCTTGCAGCCTTTTCTCTGCAGGCTTTGAGGCAGAATTTAGTAACTGATGCAAGTCAATATGTTTCTCTTTAATTTTTGATGTAATAAGGGTCCTTAAAGAACTCCTCTTCTAGACACCCCTTCCTGTGAGGTGACCCCAATTAGGCTCTATTACTTCCCACTGCCTGACTCTCCTAGGGGATCTGAGACTGTGTTACTCAGCAAGGAGCTGTAAAATGGCTGGGACCGCCCTTTGCTAACCCTTGCATCTGTGCCACTGTTAAGCAGATTCGCCTCTCCCCTCAGCCCAACACCACTTCCAGCCAGCTAATTCACTCCTGTACACTGCTAGGAGTTTCCAGTGACCAAGCCCACAGAAGGGAAACCCCTCCCCACCCCCTGTCAGAACCTTCCCACTCTCATGGTTTATTCCCCCCTCACAGGTCTACCAGTGAGGTTTTGGACTGCCCAGGCCCCTCCCCGAGAACAGGACCCTGCTACCTGTGTTTCCTGCTGGGGATTAAAGAACTCATGACTTTATGCTGAACAGTCCAACTCACACTCCAGTTGCCTCCAGACCGATGCACTTAATGCTCCGGTGTCCCAGACTCCCAGCACAGCCTCTTTTATTTTTAATTCACCAATGATTCCTTATTTATAACAGAACTGCCTGAGTCATCCTTAGATTAGAGCACATCCACATCCACTGAGGATGCACATTGTCACTGCACCTCTTCTCCTGGCTCAATGTCCCAACCCATCAGTCATTTTCTGCTGCTGCTTTGGGTCACTTTTCCTTCTTGCAGTCCCACTGCATATTCTTACAGATCCCACTGGCCAGCCCAGCCCCTATGCACAGGTTAATGTCAAAGCATACACCCTTGAGCTATGAATCAACATTTTTGTTGTATTTTTTGGGTTTTGGTAAAAAGACTGTTTTTGTGTAGGAGACACTAAGATTCCCTGACAATCTGTCCCAAATGTAGCTCAGAACTGTGCAAAATCAGGCATGGTTCAGGAGATGCTGCTGTGTCAACTATTTCCATTCTCTCAACTTCAAAATCAGTTCATTCCATTCATGACCAGGTAAGCCCAGGGTGCCCCAGACTGGAAATGACACTATTAGGCATATCTGAATTTGGCCAGAGGAAAGTGAAGAATTAAAGTATTAATCATTAATGTTAAATTGTATCACATTAAATTATGTTTTATGAAATATAGATTACTAGAAACCTAGAATGGATATATGTCAGAAACTCTCAAAATTCTCTCCAAATCAGTTAAGGAATTCTACCTCAGAGAATAAGCTTTAACCCTCTCAGGGCAAGACCAGGTCAGGACACCACTAGCATGTCAGATAGGGTGAGGAATTCTCTCTTATT
>PVKH010036595.1:0-11567 GCA_004027955.1 Chaetophractus vellerosus | reverse complement strand
CTTCGCAATAAACGTTTTATGACAAAGACCCAGAGGTGGATTTGTTGCTTTCTGCCTCTCCACAACCCATCCCCTCCGGGGTGCCAGGCTGGTGCGAGCCAAGCTGAAGGCCCTTTGCGGGGCGTTCCGCTGCGTGATTTGAGGGGTCGAGAAAAGGCTAAATGGGGGCGTAATCAGACGTTCCAGGCGTCGCTGGGGGCGGGGTTCGGTTCCCCCGGGGCTCCAGACAGGCGCCCCCTCACGTGCAACTTGGGCATTTGCCTCGCTTAAGTAAGGCTGGGCGCAAGGACCAAGGCCTCTGGCTCTCAGAAAATGCAAAGCGAAGGACCCGCCCCAAGCTGGCTTTGGCGGACTTTCGCTGGCTGGGACCCGGGCGCCTTTCCTTGGCGGAGGCAAATCCCCGGGATGCTCGCGCGCAAAGCGCAGGCGGCTCAGGAGTGGGTGAGCCGCAGGCCTGGGCGCGCCTGGAAGGACTTACAGCCTGACCCAGCGCACTGTAAATCTGTGCAACAAGTAACGTTATGAGTTATGGCTTAAAAACACATCCGACTAAGTTTTGTACCTTCGGATGACAGCTTGTGACATCCTGCTCGGTGCCTAAGGGTTCAGGAAAGCTGGCGTTGCTTTTTGCGACAGATCAGCCCAGCTTTGGGGGATACTAGGTTACCTGGTGGAGGCCCGCGCTGGCCAGGTTGGGAGACGCTTTCCGCCAGGAGATTATTTCCCTCTGCAGATCCCACCTTCCGCCCACTGGCGTGGGATCGAGACGCTGGGCTCTCGGTTCACGTTTTCAGGCCTGGAGAGAAAACTGTCCCGTCACCTCTTTTCCGCGCGCCCCGCCCGGGCCCAAATGATCCCTTTTGTTTCTGCAGATCCACGAAAACCCGCGCGAAGCCTTGGGGCTGCGGTGAATTCTCTTTTTCGGTCGGAAAGTCTATTTCCAAGTGTCTCTGGGACCCCGAAGGGGTTTGGGACTTTTCTATTTGTACCCCGCCCCTCAACATCACCGTCATCACTGAGGCAGGTTTGGTGAGGCTGGCCCGATCTCGCAATGTTTTGGTTGTTGTTTTTACCTCGCCTCACCCAGAATCCCATGGTAAACATGGTGAAGAAAGTTTGGGGGTCTAGGGGAGACTTGGCTAGTGATTTTTTTTAGAGGGTTGCGGTTTTCAATTCGAGATAGATCCGCGCTTTACCCACAAAATAGCGATACGTTTACAAAATAACAAACTGAAATTGTTTTTTTTTTGAGATCCAAACAGCAAAATGACCCTCTTTGTAGTTTTATGTAAATAGAAAAAGTAAACAAGGTATCCAGCCAGCTAAAGTTGTGTTTGTGGCAATTTAAAACATGTCCTTTATTGATATTTTTCCCTTTGAATGTCTGTTCCCCTTAACTTAGATGCCCTTTAACTAAATACTTGAAAATTATGTAGCATGTTTTACTGTGTTTCCAGAAGCCATTTAGCTGAACTGTGGTGATTTGTCTTCTCCCAGATTAGCTGGAGGACAGTAAATTAACTTATTCCATTTCTCTGGACAGGGTTTAAGGGAGCTCTGACCTGGACTGTTTGCTGAGGTCATGGAATGGGATGACCTGCAATTTGTAAACCGTCAAACTCCATTATACAGAGATAGTCAAAACAATACAAAACTTCATTATACTGCCCACAAAGTAAAACTTATACGTGTATCTTTTGGTGGGAAAACCTATAAACTTTAGAAAAGGTCTTGCGTGTAAGGGGTTCTTGACACAATGTATCTATGGAATGAGATGTAAACAAATATTCTCCTCTCTTATGAACTGAGATAGTTGGCACATGAAAGTGAGTATAAAAGCAGGAAGGCCTTTCCTGATAAATATACATTGAGCAATATGGGATAAAAACAAATTATGCAGAAGTGGGAGAATGGATGGTACCTATTATTGGAACACATGTCTTACACCCATTTTCATCAGTACTGGATACGGAATATGAAGAAGGCCTTTCAGGTTTTTTTCTCTGAGCATTAAGCCAATCTGAATTCCTTTGGCAGTGAAGCATTAAAGATATAGTGTTACCCTGGAAATATAAATTATTAATATATTCAGCATTTTTGTCACTTCTCAACTGTTAACCAAATTAGACAAAACTTTCTTTTGCTAAGTAGATTTTCTCTTTGGGATTAGCTTTGGGAACGCACAGGGCCACCACAGTAAAAACTTTGGTCATTTACATATAATTTTGCAAACTTCCACTGGTCCATGACAGTCTTTGTACCTCAAATGTTGGTATTCCTGATTTTTTTTTTTCTTTCTCATTTAACTGTGGAGGATAAAACCCTGCTTTGGATTTACAATGACTTTAGGATAAAAGTCTCCCTCCCCTTTCTCTCCCTCCTCTTTTCTCTGTGTGTGTGTGTGTTTTGTGTCTTTTTCTAAAACCTTCATCCAAAGTCCTATTTCTCCAAGCTTGGCCAAAAGTCAAACTTGAAAATAGTTTGACTTTGCAAAAGATTAAAAAATGTCACTACCAAATGCAATTGATTTAAATCAGATTGTGATTTGAATGTGTTCCTCCTGCACTTTTTCTTACAACACATTACTTCCAGCCTCCCTGCCCCAGACCCCATCCCCCACACCATCCCCCTCCTCTCTGCCTGAATCTCTTACATCCAATCCCCTCATTCTTTAAGTAAGTTGTATAGTAATGGTTTCCAAGAGAGGCCCAACCAGATCCAGAAATGACAATAAAAAATATAAAAAAAATAAAAAAAGAACCAGTGGGTTTGGCTGGAGGTGATCCATTGTGATGCCTCTGAAAGGGGCAACCTCTTGTTCCTTGGGCTTCATCCTTGAGTGGGCGAGAATAAAAATAATCATCCCCATGAAATCAAAGGTTTTCTCCAGAGGCTTGAGGAACAAAGCTGATGGCTGGTTCTTTGGGTTGGTCCCCGTGGCTCTGCAGGGCTCAGACTATGAGATCCAGGCACTCCAGCCACCCCTGCTGAAAGGGCAGTAATACAGAGCTCACTTGTGCTTCCAAGCGTTATTGAACAAACACAGCCCCCTGTATTGGTCTGGGATACTAGATACCAGGGAAGGAAGGTGGAAGAACTGCTGTGTAAGGGCCTGAGCCCATAAAGGTATAGAATTTCTAGGAACTTGGTAATAGGATATGCGATATATGGGGGCATGTAGTAGGAGCTCAATAAAAGTTTGTGGAATGACTGAATAAACTGCCTACAGTGCTGAATCTCTTAGAATTCTACATCAGGTCTCTCTAGACCTCTTGTTTCTGGCCCTCAGTCCCTTGTCCCCTTATTTACCAGA
The DNA here is from genome assembly GCA_004027955.1 of Chaetophractus vellerosus. Lineage (NCBI taxonomy): Eukaryota > Metazoa > Chordata > Mammalia > Cingulata > Chlamyphoridae > Chaetophractus > Chaetophractus vellerosus. The sequence goes on along the minus strand of PVKH010036595.1, from coordinate 8,254 downwards.
TACCCTAAAACCCTCAAACCTGGGTGCTTATATGTGGGCAGCAAAGAATGTGGACACACATATATGTCTGCATGTGTGCATACAAAAGGTTGTCTGCCTGTGTAAACAAATAGGCACATGGATGGACAAACTGAGGCCAGAGGAGAAATCCATCTAAGGAACAATCATAAAGCTCTTCAAATCTGTCCCATTATAATCTTTGACCAACTTTCTCTGTGGTGGGTAGAGCTAAAACTATACAGAAGAGAGAGATCAGGCAGTGTTATGCTGAATGAGGGCATGGGAGATAGTGGGAAAGTTATTAAAGTAATAGAAGACAGTGGTGGGAAATGTAGTGGGCCAGGGCCTTTGTGCTAAGCTTTACAGAGAAGGTGAGAAGAAGAAGGACCCTGAGAGAATTGGAACCTAAGCACGTTTTACTTTCTTTGCTCCTGAAGGCTCTTTTCTTATGGTTAGCTTAAAAGCAACAGTCAATAAAATATATTAGTTAAAACTTTATAGATATGATGAAGCTTTTCTTACCACAATATTTCTAGGAGATTTTTGCAGTGGTTGATGAAGTAAAAATAAGCCTCCTCTATTGCTACTTTGTTACGGGCATATCAGTAGAGGTTCTGCACAAGAAGACATTTTTATTGCCACTCAATAATACCAGGACTTTATTTTTTACATAAACATGACGTCTATTATATATTTATTACAGAATATAAAACTGAGACCTAGCCCTCTTGCTCTTTCTAAACACAACCTAAAGTGTGATTATTGAAGAAAAAAATTGCTACAGGAGGTAGCCATGAAGAAAACTATCACCTGTCGCTTATTTTTGAATATACTGTGTGCTACTGCACAGTCATGATTGCAATCCATATAAGTTCCAGCAATCCTGGGGGAAATCTGGGGGAGCCAATTCTGGATGCTTGGAGAAGCAGTTTTGAAACAGGTGAAATTGGAGGGAGGGTCATTTGCAAATTTATATCCTGGCCACAAGTCACAATCAATAAATTTGTGAATCATTGGCTTTACAAACCCTCCCTACTCTGACTTATAGTAAAGAGGTAGACATGAATACAATTGAATCCCCTCTGAACTATGTGACAGCTCAATAAAAAAGACAAGAATAACATGGATATAGTAAAATTAGAACTACAAGAGCTATTCTGGCCTTGACCTTAAGGCTGATGATGGCACAAATATAAGTGGTGAAGTGAGGCTACTGGGGGAAGGTATTTTATTCCTATATCATTAATTTTAGATGGAAGAAGTTGAGCTTAGAATTTCTTAGAATTCCATTAAAAATGGAAAGATAATTACTAAAACTAAGGAAAGTATGGTTGTGTTATCTGTTTCCTTGGTATGAAAAGAACATTTATCAGTGATACAGCATCTTCAAACCTTTTCAATTATATATTACAGAAAGAGACACCGGAAGAGTTGAATATACTCTTTGGATGATTGGAGTTTAGGAAATAGTAATTCCCAAATGACTTTTGGTGAAAAGGCTAGTCCTATAGGTTAAAACCAAGTAATGTGGGTGAAGAGAATATATGATGAATTCATGGTGCACTTGATCCTGTTTTTTGGTACCAGGTGTTTGCTGTGGTTTGCAAGGTACTTGTGTTGTAAAAAGATTTATAGTCTATTTGCCCATCTGACTTCAGGCCATACTTTCGACATGACAAGATAAACCTCATCTTCATTCGAGAGGAAGTTGCAGATCTTAAAAACTGATCTGAATTCCGGGAAGGAAAGGAAGCCACTATTATCAATATCCAACTTCTTACAGGCCCTCTGTAGTCTTCCAGAGAAAATCATTGGACAAATAATCCCTTCCTTCCCAAATAAATATAAGCATATCAAAACATAAATGTTTCCTTCCTTTTTTTCTTCCTTTCCTTATCTACCCACCCCTCTCCCTCACCCCAATGCATAGCTTTTTTTTTTTTCTCATATAGGGCAGATGTCAGCTATCCTGAAGGTTTCTTTTGAGGCCCTTAATTCAGACAAAACCATTTTATGCAATATAAGGGAAACCACTTTGGCCTTATTTCTAGATCTGTCCTCAATATCAGGTAGAGTCAGTCTGTCTCACCCTTTGGCCAGTCTCTTTCCCTTTTCCTAAACTCCACATCCCATCAGTGTCAGGACTTACTGATTTTAACTCCCTTAATTTCTATCTCGTCTGCCATGGCCACAGTCCAGGCTGCCAATGTCCCTTTTCAAACTTCCACAGCCTTCTATCACTTCTCCCAGCCTCCATTTTTGCTTTCCTCTAATTCATTTTCCTCAAGGCAGCCAAACTGATCCTTCTAAAACACAGATCTGCAACTCCTCTGTTTAAAATTCTTCGGTGGCTTCCTATTATTCTTAGGATAAAGTCCAAAGTCCTTGTAAGGTCTTCCCACTATGGCCCCTGTGTACTTCTCAGGCCTCGCTACTTGACACAACCCAAACTCAACATCCAGGCACACCAACTTCTTTCATTCCTCTGGTGTACAGAGCTCTCTTTGACACCAGGCCATTGCAAATGCTGTTTGGGAGGCAAAGAAAAGTTCAGGACACCTTTTCTCTTAGGCAATTGGTCAGTAGACCCAGACCTACTGACTCTTCTCCAATGAAAAGCTGATCTTTATTCTTTTCAGGTGAAGGGAGATGCATAATACACCATTTGTGCCCACTAATACAAAATCTGCCTCTGCAATGGCTTCAGAATTCTTGATATGAAACACTGACAAAATTATGAAAAATGTTATGCTGTGGTTTATATCATCTTTCTGAACTTTCATTAATTATTTTATTTTATTTTTTTAAAATTTACCCACAACTCCATTTATTTATTTATTTATTTATTTATTTTTTTGTTACATGTCCCCTCCCCCCTTTTCTGCTTGCTCTTGCTGTGTGTCCATTCCTCCGTATTTTTCCATGTGTGCCTCTTGTCTCCCCCCGTCTTTTTGCGGCCACGCGCAGAGTTGGCCCTCCGCACAGGCGGCACGCTCCATTCGTGGGTGGCTCCATTCTGTTTCATGGGTGGCTCCACGCCGTGTTTTGTGGGCAGCAGAGTTCCACATTTTTGCGGGCTGCTTGGCCGCCGTGTTTTGCAGGTGGTGGCTCCGTGTTTCACGGGTGACTTTGCCATGCCCGTGGCGGCTCCGCCGTGCTCTTGGCGACTTTTTGCCTTGCCCACGGTGGCTTGCCCTTTCTCAAGGCCATCTGCCAGCTCGGAGAGGTCCCCGGGAACCGAACCCGGGGCGTCCTATGTGGTACACCGGCGCCCCCATCCACTGGGCTATCCAGTCGGCCCCATTAATTCTTATAATCTAACAACATAATTATTTGAGGCACTATTATCATCACTAAGAGGTCTTGTGATTAAGAAAATGGGTTCTGGAGCTAGACTGCTTGGGTTTGAATCCTGACTATTTTCTAGTTGTATTACCTTGAACAAATTACTTAGCATCTTTGTGCCTCAGTTCCCATCAGTTAAGGGGAACAGTGTACCTATCCCATAGAGTTTCTGGGAGAATTAAATGATGATTAAATGAGACCACGTCTGGCTCATGGTCTGTACTCAGTAACTGTTAGTTATTATTAACTGAAATTCACATGAGATTTCTATATGGACTATGGTGGTTTGAAGCTGCACATGCCCCAGAAAAAAACATGTTCTTAAATCTAACCCATCCCTGTGGGTGTGAACCCATTGTAAGTAGGACCTTTTGATGAGGTTACTTCAGTTAAGGTGTAGCCCACCTCAATTGGGATGGGTCTTAATTCTATTACTGGAGCCCTTTATAAGTGGAATGAAATTCAGACACACAGAGAGAAGGACAGAGGGAGCAGCCAGAAGTTGAACATCAATGGAACCCAGAAGAAAAGGTGAGGCTAGCAGATGCCGCCATGTGCCTTGCCATGTGACAAGCTAAGAACCAACAATCGCCGGCAGCCTGCCCCAGAACACCTGTCTTTGGGAAGAAAGCATCGCCTTGATGATGCTTTGATCAGGACTTTCTTTTAGCCTCAAAGCTGTGAGCTAAGAAATTCCCATTGTTTAACCCAACCCATTTCATGGAATTTGCTTGAGCAGGCAAGGAAAGTAAAACATGGACTAAAACAATTTCCTTCTCACCTGGTTATCTAGTTACAATATTAAATTTTTGAGAAATAATTTATCTTGTCAATTAATTATCCCTTTTTTTCTTGAATAAGTTTTAATTTTTAGTGGATGAATTGTCTCTCTACATCAGGAAAGACATTAAGAATGAAAGAAACAGACCTTTTTCCAGGGCTTGCTAGAGGTCACATACAGGGGCAGTGCCAGAATTTCTAAATAGCAGGAATTTAGAGTGGGTATCTGGTTGGTGTAGGGTGAGGGAACTTGTCTTAAAGCTACATTCACACAACCAGTATACCATTTGGATGGCCGATAGAAATTATGAGGGGACAAAATCCTCCCCAAAGTAACCCCTTGACATCTCCCCGGACCTGGCACAGTGTTTGATGCTTTCACACAATGTTACTCCATTTAATCTCCACAGTAACCTCTGCAGTAGGTACTATTATCCTCAATTTTCAGATGTGGGATAACTCAGAGATTTCTGACCAAAATCACAGAACTATTTTATGGCAGAGCTAGGATTTGAACTATAATATGTTTGCTTTCCAGAACACTTTATTCTGTAGAACACTTGCCATGCATTTTCATACATTTTAGAATAGTGTGATTTGGACCTGCCTTGTATAAAGTTGTGGTTCTCCATGATTTCAAAATGGGGCAAAGTTGGGTGTTCCAATGTACAATCCCTAAAATTCAGGTTTAAAAAATACACAGCTTTTAAAAACTAATTACAAAAGCAACAGATGCACCTTGTAGAAAGTTAGAAACATGGGAAAATAGAAAGAGGAAACAAAAATCATCTATAATCCTACCATCCAGATATAAGTACTGTTAACATTTTTCCTTGTGCTCTTTATATGCACACATTAATTTTAAAGCAAGTTTTAAATAAGTGATGTACTTATTTGGTACAAAATATTTAAGAAACGAAAGGGCATACAGTGAAAGTATGTCTCCCTCCCACTTCCGTCCCTACCCACCCCATGCCCATCCTGGAAGGCGATCATTATTACCAGTTTTTAATGTAGCCCTTAAAAGATAGTCCAGGCACACACATAAACTGAGCAATTTCAAATTTCTTTTTTAAAAGGTAGATTATTTTTTAAAAATTTAATTTAATTTAATTTTTAATTTTTTATATATCTATATATATTTTTAGGATACGTTTATTACATAAATGTTACACAGAAATTCCAGGTGTACCCATATGCCACCCCCCCACACCTCCCACAACCTCCCTCCCACATACACATCCCTCATCAGTGTGGCATAACACCTGTGATAGATATACACATTCTGGGGCTTTGCCATCAAGCATAGATCACAGTTCAGTCTGTAGATGACCCTCTCTCCCACACAGTTCCACATGATACATGATGATACAAAATGGCCTACAACCTCCATTGCAACATCACCCATGACAATTCCCAAGTCCCCAAAAAACCCTGCATTACAATTGCCCTTCCCTCTCCCTGCCCCCAAAGTGTCCAGTGACCTTGGCTCCACATAATTTTGCAATTTCTTCCATTGCATATATCACAAGTCTATAGCAGGACACCAACTAGTCCATTCTAGTCCATAGTTCTTCCCCCAATCCCGTGGAGTCTGGGATGGTGATGTCCCCTCCACCACCAAGTTAGGGGGGGCTTATATCTCATGGATACGATGGAAGAGATTATCCTGCCTGTAGCTGCAGGCTCTCTCCATTCCCCAGCATAGCCGTCGTCCATCATCAACTCCCAACTAGGTGTCCTGGGTGAGTCCATTGAGTTGTGGAGTAGAAGTTGCAGGTCCACAGAGCCTCTGGACCCAGCTGGCACATGGACAGCCCATAGTCTCCGGTCTATGGAAGTACACCTAAAACTCTGGCATCGAATATAGGTTTGAATAGAAGAGACAGATGGACCATGTGCAGTGAAGACATATTTCGGTCACTCGCAGGAGCAAGGATTCCAAATTAGGGCCCACTGGTAAGGCACCAAACTCTGGGGGTATTTGCACTGATATAGGATCTGGATATCTCCAAAGCCCTCTGGAGGCCCTCTGTTTGGGGTGATAGCCATATTGGAAGCCTAGGAAGTCCTACTGGGATCTGCATAAGTGTTACCTCTGGGTTGACCTTCCGACTCACTTTGAAGTCTCTTAGCCTTATGAACTCATTTGTACCATTTCCCCCATTTATTTGAAGTCTTTTCCCAGTCGTACTGCCCGTTGGCATTTGTTAGTAATCCCTCATTGCCAGGGAGTAAAAGGTACATTATTTTATGGGTAAACATAAACATATATGTAATTTTCCTTATACTCTAGTTTTGACTTGCCTTTCCTCTCCTTTAGTAGCATATCTCCTTCCCAGCATTTCATACTCATATTCTTTCAGGTTGTTGCACAGGCCAGTCAAGACTACCTTATACTCTGACTTGTTGATAAATCCAGAGATGGTTCAAGTTCTTGAAACTTTTTTTGAGATCTTCCCACAAATATCCCACCTACGAGAGACGAGTGATCAGACACTGCATGATATTTTATCTCTTTTCAGCAGGGCTGCACAGATATCAGTACGTGTGATGTTATATCACAACTCAATGTTTAACATCCTTCTAGCAAATTAAATCTTTCTAAGTATGAAGGATCACTGGGTCTAAATTATTTGCCCATTCCCCTCCTTTACATTGTTATCCAAAATACTTGCAGTTTCCTGAACTTGCCAAGCTTTCCCCTGCCTTTGTATACACTCTTTCCTCTGTCTGAAACTCATTCTATCACCATCCCAACCTTCCTTCTTTTTTATTTTTATTTTTTTAATTAAAAAAAAATTTTTTTTTTACCAGTGAATCATGACTGTCCACCTTGTCAGAGATTAGCTACAGAGCTGAGGTGGCCCACAGACCTGAGATGACAAAGAAATTCAGCCCTACTATGTGTCCTGTGCTAGGTAGGTAGATGCTCTGTATAAAATCTCATTTAGTACACATACACACAAATTCTATGCGGCAGGAATTTTTTTCTTAAACCCATTTTACACTCAAGGTGGTTCGGAGGTTGAGGGACTTGACCAAGGTCATGGCACGTCATCCCACAAAGGGGATGTGAAGACCTGGAGTCTCAGCCTTACCTGTGGTATTCCTTACAACTGCACACAGCCAGTAAGTGGCAGAGTCTGGGACAAAACCTCAGTCTGCAGAGTCAGCTGCTCGTCCTCTTAGAGTAGGCCACCTCTCCGCTGCCCTGTAGGGATGCCTTTCCTGCGGCCCCCAGGCCTCCACCTTCCACGAGTCCTACTGCACACTGTCTCCTGCAGGGTGATGGATAGCAGGAGACAAGGCCGGTGGTCTGGGGAGTGGGGGAAGGCAGTGGAGTCTGGGAGCCTAGATTGCTCACCTCCCTTCTTGACTTGGAACATTCCATCGTACGCTTTATCTAGCCACTGCCTCTTTTGGAAAGCTCTGATTCTCTGCATCTCCCAATACCATTAGGCACTTCTGTGTGCTCCTCACTACAACCTGTGCAAAAATCCCACCAATATATCATTTGATATATATTTGTTAAGTGGCACTAGAAATATTTAAGTGCCTGTATACCAGGAATTGGGGAGATGGGGAGTAAGGTAAGCTGAACACTTGCCCCATAGAGGTACAGTCTAGTGGGGATGAAGTTAAGTAAGGAATTATGATAAAGGGAACATGCGGGGGACTAGTGGGGTCCAGAGCAAAGGCTCCTCACTGGTCTAAACGTCACAGGAAGTGACATTTCAGCTGATGCCTAAAGGGTGTGTAGAAATTAACCATGAATTAGGGAAAAAAGGAAGGAAGAGGAAGGGTTTCAGGTCCTGAGAACACATGTGAAGGCCCAGAAGTGTGAAGGAACTTTTGAGGAACTAATGGTTGTCCAGTACGGCCAGTGAATTGTTTGAAGACTTGAACAGATATGGCTTTTAGAAAGCTCACTCTGGGGAACCAGCTGTGGCTCAATTGGTAGAGCCCTGGTTTACCACATGGGAGGCCCCAGGTTCGGTTCCCGGGGCCACCTTGAGAAAGCAAGCTGTTGCGAGCTGGCAAGCCGCCGCGAGCATGCAAGCCACCGTGAGCAGGGCAAGCCGCCGTGAGCAGGACAAGCCGCCGTGAGCAGGACAAGCCGCTGCGA
>PVKH010036594.1:0-11556 GCA_004027955.1 Chaetophractus vellerosus | reverse complement strand
ACTCCATCCTCATCCCATTCCACTACACCACCTCTTGAACTTGCTCCCTTCTCCCCACCCCCCACCTGCTCTCAAGCCCAACTCCCCACTCTCCAGCCTCCTTCCCCAGATCCTCTCCTCCCTCTCCAGTAAGTGGCTAAGGCAGAAAGCATTATGTGTGTTCACATCCCCTCTCCCTCTCTGATGTCTCCCAAATCAAACACCATCTCAGATCTTATTCCTCTGATCCTTCTCATTTTATCAAAAATTTCAATACCCAGCTGTCTCTAATAATCTTACTTGAAAAACCTACAACATCTGACCTCTTACAAGTAAGTGTTTAGCTAACTCCTAAGTCTGTCTAATTGTACTCCTAAAAAGCAATGTTCCAAAATATAAGTGTTAAATACCTGTCTATCTAAATTACTAAATTAAAGCTTAACTGGATTTATAATGCTCAAATATTCCTAACTGTTGCTGATTACTACTAAAGGGGTTTCCAAAAACAAGCTTGCATATTATAAGCAAAACTGATTCCAGAAGAAAAAAAAATCTTGAAAGCAGTAAAATCAAAGATATAAAATAAGGAAAAGCCTAAAAATAGCCACAACAAAGGAGTAACAATTATGAGTCAAGTAATGAGCTTTACATTTCTGTTGGTATTCTTAACTCTTTTTGTGTCTGTCTGTTTAGTGCCAGTGTATATTTTAATACCTCCAAATAGTAATATTAAATTGATAAATGATAATTCTTAAAAGAGCTCTATTCAAATGGCCAAAAATTAAATAAGTGCTTACATTAATAAATAATTATGGATGCTAATAAGAAAATTTGCATTATGTATATTAAATCTTTAAAGTGATGAAAATTATGTTTGACTAATGATATCACTACAAATCTCTTCATAAAAAATAGTTCTTGCCTAAATTGAAATGCATAGTTTATTTTTCATCACAGAATGAAATGAAGGATGGGAAACTTAAATGGATATTGAAAAAAGTAAAATGTTTGTGGGAATACTGACTGAAATTTGATGTTTGTTCAAGAAAGTGTGTTTTGTTCTAAGATAAGATGACCATTTTCATAAAATCAGAATGGAAGTATGTAAGACAAAACTTGAATGCATATGGCAAGTTGTAGAAGGTATTGTGGTAGCATTAAGTAAGGGAATGTGTTCTGTGAAGGCAGTATTTGACTTGAAATGAAGTAACTATGCTCTGTGTTGTTTTGAATAGTTAAAAGAAGTTTGTAGAAGCATTGCTTAAACTGAAATATTCAAATGGCTAATTACAGGAAGTCATTATTAAACAGAAACTGAACCAAATTGATGCATAACAGGAAAACCTGTCAGAGGCCACCTCAATCAACACATTAAAGTGGTGATAGAGAGAAGATAATTTTGATTCCACTGGGAATCTTAGGTTTTCATAAAACCTGGGATGCCTGCCAGCAGTGACTGGTAACTATCATGTCCCTGCCACCTCCTCTAACACTCTTGAGAGTGTTGAGGTAGATGCTCTCTCAAAGATCCAGAGCCATACCATTGAGAACTGAAAAGCAGTAGAGTGGCTCCACCAAAAAGGTGAATATCATGGATATCAGACCTTGTGGTTCCTAGCCCAGCAGTTCCAACTGTCTGTCACTTGCCAGCAGCTCATGAACATCACCCACATGTCCTCCATGCTTATCCCAACAACTGTGACTTCAGTCCCCTCCTGCTCTCAGAAGGGGTGAAGTATGCTTTTAGTGCTGCAGACACTGCAATGGAACTCTTGTCACTGGATCTTTACAACAATGCACTAAGTTTAAATTCAGTGCTTTGAGCTGTAACCATAGTTACAGTTAAATGCTAACAGCAAAACTAATGCAGGCATTGAGATTATGCATTTAAATGCCAGCCTCCCCACAGCCCAAAAGAAAGGGAGTGATAATAATTTGCTGTTGCCTATGCATCAAACTATACAAACTGAGAAAAATAAAATCATTTTAACTGTAAAAACAACAGAAAACCTCTGACTGTGCTATCTTGGTTGGAGGAAGATAGATCTGGGGCATCCTGGGTGAAGCTGGATGAAGTCCCCATATGGCTAACAAGATGTTGATTCTAGAAGAAATAAACTTCATTAGAATTTTGAGGATATATGGTCCCACTAAGAGGTTACTGGAGCACAAAAGTAGAAAAGACCAGGTGTCTGCAAAGGCTGCATCTTCCTGAAGTTGGTGGGAAACAGTATTCTTCTTTCAATTATATTATGCTGTTGGTTTACTCTAAGGAGACATTGCAAAAGGCAAGGGGATGTGGTATAAATTGTCAATCCCAGTTCCTATGGTAGAGGAGAGGAATGAGAAGAGGCATTGCAGTTTTAGTTAAACAGACAAGATTCCTTAAGGGGTGTCTGGTTTGCCCTCCCCCTAGCTATAGGCATCTGGGCTAACATTAGAGGGAACACCTAGCTTTGACACAGATACTACTTAGCTTTATCACCTGAAGAGGTATTTCACGCCATCCAATGACTGGCATTCAAACATCTCATCAAATGCTCCTGGTGAGCTAGCCACTGGCTTCAGTCAGGATAAGTGCACCAAGCTGGTAATTCCTTTAACTTTAATAGCTGTGGGAGTGATCAGACCTGCAGAATAAATTCCTTTCATTTTGGCTCTAATTGAGAGTGAGACTTTTTTTTTTTTTGCCAAGTTCTGATCAGAACCTGATATCCAAGTCCTGGGTGAGGAAAGGTTGCCATAGGCCATCTCAAAGGGGTTAAACTGAAGTGGATCTTAGCCACCTCATTTGCTGTTTCCCTCTGGTGGAAAATGCTCAGCCCTGGCAGGATGGCATGTTGGTTTGCTATTCCTCCCCAGGGTATGAGTAGGAGAGGTTCTGGAATAAGGGCTAGGAGGGAGACCTGAGCTAAGCACATCTTCCACCTGGTGTGGGGTGAAGATTGAAAGGTTGCTCCCAAGTTAAATTGGTGGCTTTTTTAGATTAAAAAGGCTGTTGCCCCCACTGTTCTTAGGCAAGGTGGCTATTCCTTTATCTTACAGGCACATTCATTAACTTCTTAGAAAATGAAGTTTACCAGGACTTTTAACATGTTCAATATTTCTCTGCATATGATCTAGAATAGAAAAGATATCACCATAATCATCAAGCATATATCAAGAGTAAGAAATATATAGGTACAGTACTTAGTACTAATTAATGCACTACTCAATGTATAAGTTTTTCTTTGAGCTGCAATTTATAGGTTTAAGTTCCAGATTTGCAATACCTTACATGCTCCATGGGAGCAGGCCACAATGCCAATTGTGTTTAAGCTCTACTCACAGTAGTGTGGTGATCATTCCTCCACTCGGTATGTCCTTCACACAGCCAGCATGCTGCAGCACCATTGGCCCTATAGAAAAGCTACAAAGGTAGGTTCCAGTATTCCACTGGCCCCAAGCATAGCTTCCTTCAGCACTATGAAACAGTGCCAGGCTGGAGGTGATATCCCTTGTACATTTGGCTATATTGAGCCATCAATGGTTGCTGCAGGTGTTTGAAACTGAAACATGGTCTCCATTGACTTCAGGAGCACAACCAGAGAAGGAGGAGGTACATTTATTGTTTTAGGGGTCAGTGACCAACTTAGCTAATAAATCAAATGGAGAGAGAATATGCAGTTTATTGAAGGCCTGATTTGAATACACAAGAGATTTTGACAATGCTGAAGTTTATATCTTGATTTTCATATACTTTTTAAACACTTCCAGTGCTATGTGTAACATATCAAATGAGCATAACATTTTAGTACTTTGCTTCTTACCTCTACACTTTTTTCATGAAGATGTTAATTAGGAGGTATTTTACTTTAACAGTACAGGAAAAACTACTTTTTCCATTTTTTAAAAAGTGAGGACTGAAGATTCCCAATGGAATCAAGATTATCTTTCATTATCACCATTTGAATATGCAGATTGAAGTGGCTTCCAATACATTTCACTGCTATGAAGTTACTTTTTGCCATTTATATCAATTTAGGTACATAATTAGTAATGATTTCTTGGAATTAGCCATTTAAATTCTTCAGTTTAGAAGATGCTTTTACAAACTCTATATTTGAACACAACCACATAGATTGGTTAATTTACCTTACATTACAATTAGCAACCAATAGAATTTACTTTATCCATTTAAAAGAAGGCAGATCTACATTTCATTAAATTAATTTCATTAGATATGAACTTAACTTTCATTACCTTAAAGATTTTTAAAAATTTATATATTTGGTATTTCATAAATCTAGAGTGATAACATCCAAGCTAAACATAATTGAAACTGCTATAGTTTATACAAGGAATGCTCTTTTTCTGTCTTTTACAGGAGGCAAAAATAATTTAATAAAATTATAAACTGTAAATAGTCTTAAAAGCACACTGACTGCTAGGTAATGGAAGACTATTTTTAAAGATCTGTCTATAGCCTTCAAGGACTTTTTCTTCACTTGTTGATATTTGCTAATAGGATTATTAATCACCCTTATTTTAAGGTCATTAAAAGGTTTAAATTTGGGAATCACAGGACAAACTATGGTTTTTAATTTCCCAGTTTAGAAGATAGTTTCAATCTGTCACACCTCATCTTTCCCCCACAGCTCTTGCAAAGAGAAGGCCTTGGGGATAGGGTGGGTTAAAAAGCATAAGAAAAACTTTTTCCTTTTGGCAAGTTTCTATATTTAGATTTCTATATTACCTTTCCATCCTGCTCAGCCTCCAGGAATACTTATTCATGTTTATAACTGCATATTTGGCATATTTGATTTTTCAATTTGAATAGAGCTCCTCTAAGAATTTTCAGTTGTTAATTTGATATTATCATGCCAATGTATGAAGTTGTATATTGAACAATTAGGCAGAAATGAATAGTGTTTGGCACAGAAACACAGGACTCACTGTTATAATTTTCATTCTCTTATAAAATAAGTTTAACTATAAGATAACATTTAAAAGATTTCCTTGAAGGCTCATTTTAGTTTCTCTAACTTGCACTCTGACCATGCAGTTTTGCACAAGAATTTCATCCTTAATTATTGGCTTATAACCAAAATGTTCCCAATGCTTTACTACAGTTTTCTTTTGTGTCACAAGTTTATTGATTTTTCACTTTGACTTTAGCAGACCTTGGATGTACAAGACTAATTCTATGTATACACACTGAGGCTATTTAAGCCTTGGGGAAACTGGTTTCTCTCATGAATTGCCACTTTTAGGAACTCCCAACAGTCAAGGCAGGAGGTTTCCTTCACTTCCCAGTCCTCAGAGATAGCAGAACTTTGGTGGCAGCTGGACTGGAGGAGTGGATGTAGAACCCCAAATGTTGAGAATTCCACCAGGCAGCAATTTAGTCCACATTTAGAGCCATGAGCGAAAGCAGGATCATTATTACAAGTAGGAGAGGAGACAGGGATGTCTCAAATTCACTTTCCCCTGAGCTATAGGGGCAGAAGCTGTTATGAAATAATCATAAGTAAATGCAAGGTGTGAGGCTAGGCTTGAAGCGACCATAAATCAAGCTAAGTTCAGTTTAAGATTTACATTTACAATAGTAGATTTAGTCTAAATCTATCCAGTTATAACATCAATTATTATCCTTCTGCTATTTTATAATATAAAGGCATCTATAAATTTTCTTAACTCTTAGTTACAGTTTCTAGTAAGTTTTAATTTTAAGGCAAATTGGGTACCTTTATTAACAAAACCACAAGAATTTTATTAGTAACAAGTTTGCTAAGGTTTTCTGCTTTCTAGCAGTTGAACCAATTTCACTTGTGATTTATACATTAAATCCACTTGCAATACAGTATTGACGTTTAAAAACTCATTTTCAGCTTGCCTTTCACTGTTTTCCAGATTGTAACAGGTGAACCCCAAATCTGATTTCCTTGGAACAATGAAACTGACAAAGTTAGACACAGATTTCAAAGTTGAACACAAATTTAAGCACATATTAAAACAGAAGAGAGAATTTTATACCATTAGCATTTCTAGGAACAGTTTGATATGAATTGATGGCACATGAAGTTTTTCATTTTCCAAGAGAGGTTTAGTAACTGGTCTGGACCTTGATCTCTGTTCACATCATTTATAGGCACAACTGAGTTTAAACTGAGAAGGCTGTTTCTAACAGGGTGTTAGTCAAAGTTTGAGGTTTATTTCCTCATTTCTTTAAGGGACATAACATGAGGTTTCTGGGCCTCACATATATCTGTCCTCCTCTTTCACACTGGTTTAACTATAATTCAGGGTCCTATATAGAAGCTACTTTCAGCTATACTGAGGCCATGTGGAATAGTAGTAGGCAAATTTTCCTGATTCTTGAGAAGACACTCCTATGGGGAGTTTACTGATGGTCTAGAGACCATGTCCATTAATCCAGGAAGGATGAAGCACTTTTTAGTTGACTGATCTGGCATTCCAGAGAACAAGTACACCTAAAACACTCACCACTGCAAATAATTTGGAGCTGATGCTCTGTTCTCAGCATCCTGAGAATTTAATCCAGAGTCCTCCTGACAGGGGTCCCTGTGGCCAATCTAGGTCTTGGGAGATGCCTGAAATTCCAAAGTTCAGAACAAATCTACCAAACTTAATTGGTGGGAAATGTTGGGAGAAATTACCCTAGTCAAATTGCCTGAGTGAGGTTTCAGGGGATATTTGCCTGCCCTTTGAATGGAAGGACCCAAATCATGGGGGCCATTCAGAGTTTACTGCTCTGGGATCCTTACATTCCAGGGTCTGAGACTGACTGCACTGTTACCCAAAATAAAGCTCCTGAGCTAAGTCTCAGGGGATGTTTGGTTACTCTCTGAATCAAAGCACCCAAGTCTTCAAGTCTTGGGGGATATTCAGAGTTACTTAATACTTAATGGCCATAAAAAGGCCATTAAGTGATTAGAGATCAATTGTTCTAGCTAACAGGCCTTGGGGCCCTGAGGCAATAAAATCCTTGCTAGCAAAGACATTTTCAGTTTTACAGTTTTTAAGACATTCCAAAGCATTTTAACACAAAACTTTAATGAGAAATTCAGGGGTAAGAAGTGGGAAGATAAAACATGGGTAAATGTTAATTATGAGAGGAACATTGTTCCATGACCCCCAGGGGAAAGGGACTCCCACAGCATCCATCTTTGACCCTGCCTCCCACCCTTTCCCACCCCATGCTAGACCATGTAGCCAGATGTGGTCAGTAGGAATGTGGGCCTGTGAAGGAATGGACCCACAGAGAGGTGCAGGCCCCTGGGTCTGAGTTATTGCCATCATCACTACCTAGGGGAGAGGGCTGGAGATGGCAATTGAAGCCACACCTGAGGGCAAAGCCACTGGCCGCTAAAGGGCTTGAAAAAGTGGCTTTGCAGCACCTAGAGCTTGGCAGGGGAACATCTATCTTCACAGGGCCCTGGTTTAGACCCCTGCCCTGTGCCCCTGACCTCCTGGCAGCAGTCAGGTCTCACAAGCCTGAGCACCTGGCACAAATGCAGGGAGTTCCCATGCCTGGGCCTCATTCCTCCCATGATTATATCCTCCCAGCATGGGACATGACTCCTGGGGATGAGCCTCCCTGGCAATGAGGGATTACTAACAAATGTCAACAGGCAGTACGACTGGAAAAAGACTTCAAATAAAAGGCAGAAATGGTAAAGACAAATGAGTTCATAGGGCTAAGAGACTTCAAAGTGAGTCAGGAGGTCAACCCAGAGGTAACACTTATGCAGATCCCAGTAGGACCTCCTAGGCTTCCAGTATGGATATCACCCCAATCAGAGGGCCTCCTGAGGGCTTTGGAGATATCCAGGTCCTATATCAGGGCAGTTAGCCCCAGAGTTTGGTGCCTTACCAGTGGGCCCTAATTTGGAATCCTTGCTCCTGAGAGTGACAGAATCTGACCAAAATATGTCTCCACTGCACATGGTCCATCTGTCTCTTCTACTCAAACCTATATTTGATGCTGGAGTTTGAGGTGTACTTCCAGAGACTGGAGACTAAGGGCTGTCCATGTGCAAACTGGGTGCAGAGGCTCTGTGGACCTGCAACTCCTATTCTACAACTCAATGGACTCACCCATTACACCTAGTGGGTAGATGATGATGGACAGTGGCTATCCTGGGGAATGGAGAGAGCTTAGAGCTGCCGGCAGGATAATCTCTTCCATTATATCCCTGGGATATAAGCCCCCTCTCACTTGGTGGTGGAGGGGACATCACCATCCTAGACTCCTTGGGATTGGGGGAATAGCTATGGACTAGAGTGGACTTGCTGGTGTCTTGTTATAGACTTGTGATTCATGCAATGGAAAAAATTACCAAATTATGTGGAGCCAGGGGCCACTGGACACTTTGGGGGCATGGAGAGGGAAGGGTAGTTGTAATATGGGGGCTTTTTTGGGACTTGGGAATTGTCTTGGGTGATGTTGCAATGGAGGATATAGGCCATTTTATATCATCATGTGTCATGCAGAACTCTGTGGGAGAGAGGGTGGTCTACAGTCTGAACTATGGTCCATGCTTGATGGCAAAGCCCCAAAATGTGTATCTCTATTACAGCTGTTGTGCTACACTGATGAAGGATGAATATGTGGGAGGTTGTGGGAGGTGTGGGAGATGGGGCATATGGGTACTCCTAAAATTTCTGTGTAACATTTATGTAAATCAGTGTATCCTTAAAAAAATTAACAATTGAAAAAATTAAATTAAAAAAAGAATATTTGAAAAAAAAGAAATCAGGAAAAAATTAAAATAAAATAAAATAAAATAAAATGCATAACAAAAAGAAGGCATTTAACTGACTGTAAGCCTTAAATTCACTCACCAAAAATGTCCTAGATGGCAGCAACAAATATATAACTGGATTTTGACTAGGTTCTTGACTATGCAGCAAAAATTGAATTTCAAGAGCAGCTACATTGATTAGATCAGTAATTTATTAAAGTAGGGAAGGAAGAGAAATGAGAGAAAATAATGGATCATGGGTCCCAGGTAGAGAGGAAGGGGCTGAAGAATGATGAAGAGGACTGATTTACAGGCTACAATTTCCCATTATAGATTATAAATACCCCAGTTATACTTGCATGTTGATCCATGTGGGGGGACATGGCAAGAGTAGCATGCAGAAGGCAAGAACAAGGATTGAAAAGCAAGAGAGTGATTCAGTCTTTGTGTTTGCTTTATAAATCATTAATTATTCCACCCCCTTGCTAATGGCATGGGAGGAGTTCTAGCTGTTTGCAGTTTGATTGATTCTCTACCCATCAATCACCCAGAAGGGCCCAATGATAAGGCCCTTGGTGAATATCCATGGCTTTTCCTGGCTTCTAGAGAAAATCTCATTCTGAATGGGAGAATCATGTGAGGGTCTTCCAGCAGCCATCTTGGGGGTACCAATGTCCACATGAAATTCTTGCCAGGTTTCAGACCCATCTATTAATTCCCTATCTAGCCTGCTTCAGTGCTGCAGAATGGAAATATATTGAAACATCTGCAAACAATACAGAATATGGAGGTGGTATGAAAAGGCTTAAAGATGGCTGCTATGCTGTTCATGTTTCCATGTTCTCCATGGAAAGAACCCTGTAAAACAAGAATATAAAACACATGGTTAAGTCTAAGGACAAGAAAGATAACCCAACACAAATTAAACAAAAAAACCAATACAAGTAGTTTTATGAAACAGAGGTGTCTTAAAAAGCAAATACACATACACACACATGTGCACATGCATGCCTTCATATATAAACTTTATAGTTAATAAAGTGAAATCTTATTGTTATTAAAACAACAATAAATTACCAAAAGTCAGGTTGGATCAGGAAAAGCGTTTATAAAATAAACAATAACAAAAAACAGAAGTCTTTGAAATATATATTCATTGAAATAAAATAAAAAATAAATGGAGTGTGTCTAGACTTTATATTGCAAGGAAAATTTGATTAATTAGAAAATGATAATGAAGCTTTCTCAGCATGTAAAAGAGATAAGAAGACAAGAAATATGAAAAGTTAAGAGATGGGGAGGATAACAATAGAATGTAGGTAATGGATAGTAAAGCAGCTACAGCTTTTGCACTCTTTTATAAAGTACATGAATAATAATGTGGCAGAGTGTATTTGAAAACATTAATTTTCAAAATTGTAATACATTGAACATTAAGATTGCTAAAACATCTGTCATTATAATGAATAATATTGACAATTATATTATTACCTTCTTAAATATTTATGGCATTGAAATGTTATCTTTTAATCCAACACAAGAGAAGGGGTAGTAAGAAGATTTGGGGCCACCTAAGCCATGTTTTAATTCAATAGTTATATTAACAGATGGGAAAGTGGAACACTAATTTGAAAATGATAAAATGAATTTTGAGCAGGGGAATGGTTATCAAAGAGCAGGAAAGATAGAGAGGTGATAGACAAATAGCAGAATTTGAAGTTCTTTAGGATAATGATTTTCCTTATGGGAAGAAAATCAAAGTCTTCAATTCAACTGAGTCAATTCAATCTATTCTAGGATTTTTATGGCTTTCACTGACTGGAATGAATGTTTTAGGAAATTTATTACATCCTTTAATATTTGTTTTTGTAGATTTTAGCCCCCAATTTTTCTGCTTTATAGGTGAAACATGTGAAAACTTTAAACAATCAGCTAGTTCTTTTGTGACAGAGGACAGTTAAATAATATGTACCTCTATGCCAAACAAAACACCCGATTATATTTTTAATACTGTGACAATTTTTCTATAAATGTTGTGCTATAGTAACAATATTTTTAAAAGTTACACAATGAATCAGGGAAATGGGCTTATCCTTTGATCTATTTAGTCTAATGGTCAATAATGTGGAGACAAACCCATGGAAGGTAAACATAAGGGTTAAAATGAGCCCAATAACACCAAAGTGAGCTCATTTTGCTTTTTTCCTAATTAAAATTAATGAGTACATTTTCATTCTCCCACTCCCAATACTCTTGCAAACAAAAAGCATCTAATAAGCAAATTGACCATGCATTGTATATGACAATTGCAACTGATCCCAGGAGAAACCTAAAACTTTTTCTCAAAGTTGGTCTCACCATTGCAAAATTCACATTAAGTGAATGCAGGGCTCCAATACTATTCAGAATGCCAGGGTGATCTGAGTAGGGAACCCTAGGGATGCTTTAACAAGCTCCTCTGTGATTCAAACTGCAAATGCAAGGGCTTGTAATTTATTCCTTTCAATAACAAACTTTTAATTATTATATTGCTGCACTCTTAACAACTCTCCTGGCATGCCCAGCACTGGGGCTTAATAGGGAGGCAGAGCTCCCCTTCTACTTTTCAAGGTGGTAATTGTCAGCTACAGGAAGTAACTAAATAAAGAAAACAAAGCTGCTTTTCAAGGCATTTTTTAATGCTCTCTGTGAGACAATGTAAATCTTTTCTCAGTCCCTTAATTTATTTTTAATAATTATTTTTATTAAAATAATCTGTCCTTATTTTAATACAAAGAATATCATTGGGAAGTAGAATGAGCCTTAAGTTAAGGAAACCAAATACCTACCT
>PVKH010036593.1:0-11575 GCA_004027955.1 Chaetophractus vellerosus | reverse complement strand
CATTATATTTTGCATATGTGTTTAAATGGGCAGAGTGGAGGTAGAGCTTAGTGGATGAAGGGATGGAAATGTTGCATGCTGTTTTACTAAAAAAATATATATATGCATATAATAGGTATAATTCATCTTTTAGCCACCTGGTTTGGATGATTATCTATTATTTGAGTTTGTGGCTTTGTCCATCAAACTGGACCAAGCATTGGTGATACTGTGGAGGAATAGTCTCCTCACTTCTGTTCAGATCCCTTGCTTCAAAGAGTGAATGTATTCCCATGTCTGTGGTTGGATTCAGAACTCATTTTCCCAAGTAAGAATCCATTCTGGATATGGTAATCAGGGGAAGTATCATATGTTAACATTGCTATAAAGTTCTCTAATTTGCAGCATGTTTCTTAAGTATATTGTCTCATTTCATCGTTACAATGACTGATGGAGGGAAGGTGGGGTATAATGCCGAACTACAACATTGGTCCCAGAGTTCTCAAATTTAAAATGCATTTCATTTCAACTTTTTAATGTTTTGAACTCCAGATGTATCTTATAGTATATGTCAAAAAGAAACCTGATTACTGTTTCTTCCCCACTGTCTTTCCAAAGTCATTATTTTGGGGAGACAATTATAGTAGTTGAATTTTAAGAATACACTCACAGTACTGATGGAGAACAGTAGGATGCCAGGCTTCCACAAGTTGGGGCTTGGTGGTTTCTACTGTGTAGGGTCTAGTTCTCTGCTTTGGGACATCCAGAAAGTCTTCATGCACTGTGTCCAGGTCAGTGAGGCAGAGGTAAACTGGCCCTTGCTGACAAGCCCTGTAAGTGAAGACCTTAGACTGCTGGGTAATGACTTTGCAGTGAGGGAGAATGCCAGGAAGAATGACACATTTACATTGATTGGTCAGCTAATTGTTTCCTTCAAATAAGAGGGTCATCAAATGATGGCAGATGATAATTAAAAGATAGCTCTGTGAGATTGAAATTCAGAACAAAGTATATTATATCATCATAGTAACTGGTGTCTTAACCCATGGTAGCTTGATCAGAAGCCACTGTGGAGGGTGACTATATCTGCCAAGAGGTCAAGAATGGTTGTGCTTTCAGGTCAGGTGCCCTTCCTCCAAATGATATTGAGGACTTGTTGGCAAATTTTAGCTTTTTGTCCCCATCCTCCTACCCCACCAAGAAACCTATTGAGTCTAGAAATTATCTCGAAATTCTGTTGGGAACCTTATTATGGACTTTTGTATTTATATATTTGGGTGCATTGTTAACCTAATAGGTTTGGGAGTGGGTGTTGAAGTTGGAAAACAGAACGATTGGCCCGAAAACCCATTTACTATGTAAAAATATCATTTCTGTTGGTAAAGATTCCAAATATCAAATAGATGTCACATGTCTTTGGCAAAAACTACATTTTGTGACAGAATAATATAGGAGAGATTTGAGTTGACCATCTGGATATGTGAATCCATAGTACAGATAGGCACTGTAAAGGAAGTTTCCAGCTTATGAACAGATCTACTGGTTATAAGTCAAGAAAAGATTTTATTTGGAAAGTATGTCTTCCCATAGAAATGGTGTATAAATGATGATTAGATTTCCAGGTTGGTTTCTAAAAGTCTAGACATATTTTGAACTGAGTCCAAAGTCTCTGGACAGGTAGTTAAAGGCAGAATTTCTACCCTTTTTCCTAACATGGGCCCAAAGTTTAAAATCCCCTCTTTTTTTTTTTGTATTATTTTCCTGTTGTTTTTTTTTTCTTAATGCCTTTCCTCCTTAGACTTTATTGCTGCTAGTTCCACGATGATATCTACTCCTTTGTAGTATTACAGTACAAAAGTGTTCTGTGCTTTCTACTTTCTTTTTCTCCCCTCTAGAACCAGAATTCCTAGTTGGTCAAATGCAACAGCTCTCCTCATTTAAGTAAAGAGAATCAGCAGTCTGAGTGAATGACTTTAATGCATGGATGCATTTCCTTCTAAGAATATTTTTATTGTAAAAGAAGATGCCTTAAAGATTCATAATTAGTAGAACCTCACTAGTGAAGGCAAGGGAAGTGAAAAATGAAGGCTGTTTGCTAGGTGGGTACAGAGCCACTTTGGGTCTCAGGTAGGTAGCCTTTGGGGGAGACTTGCCTCAGGGTCTCACTTACTGAAACCTTCCTGTATTCTGCCTTTTCCTTCTTCTGAATCCCTGTGTTTCTCTCTCTGACGCATTACATTCTTCCCCCTTACACAGTTGCATTAATTTATGTGCAGGTGTGTTTTAAGTCAAGCAAGGCTTTACTCAATTCTCCCAGCCACCACCATGGTGAACAAAGACCTGTTGTCACTTTCTCTTTTGTTTTACTTTAGTTTGTTGGTCATCTGCCAGCAATGAAAACTTTTACTTGGAAAAATATCTAGCTGAATGGAAACACTTGTGCCTCAGGCAGAGCAATGTTAAAAAACTGAAATATCTCGAAAAGTATTTTTTTTCTGCCCAGAAGTTGCTTATCAAATTTCAGAAATTCAGGTGGGAATATATAAGAGAACTAGTGTTGCAAAGAAACTCATCAAGGCTCCTCTCCTTGTCCTGATTCTGTTTTTGTTTTACAACCATAATAAAGTAAATGTTTAAGTGATCAAGATTATTCTGCATTACAATAATTGACTCCCATTTGGGTCAGTCTTTGAGTAATATTTAAAACACTGCTGGCTAGGGCGAGAATGGTTTCATTGGGCCTGTTTTGCATTAAGATCTATGGTCAGACAAGTATCTCATTTTTTTCCATTTGGTGATTTTTTTTCTCAAAGATAGTCTCAAATATAGTTGTCGTCAAAGATGATCTGATAAATTTTATTTTACTGGGCTGTGTGACTCAGTCACTTTTTAAGGATTTTAAGTGAAAAGTTGAGTGATGTATTATTCCATTGTCCTGGCTTTTGTGTCCCTGTCTTTGAAAGGTGTGAAAAGTGACTGCACTTCCGTAGATGTGGCCTAGCCAGATGGAGTTGGAGTGCGAGGGCAAGTGGTCTCTGTTCTGAGGGAGGGGTGCTGTTTGCTGACATTGCTGTCAGCCTTGCCTTACTGTCAGAATCCCTGGGTATGGTTTTAAAACTACAAATGCCCAAGTGCCATCTTTGAAGATTCCTTGCCAGTGGGTTTTATGTGGGGCCTGACATCTGTGCAGCCAGAGGTAAGAACTGCATTGAGAGCAGGAACATGCTATCTGCCCCGACAGAGCATCTGCTTTCCAGGGATAGAGTGAATTCACCCGTTAGCTCCTAGCTGAAATATTATAGCTTGTGGGCAGTTTTTCCATAGTGATATGGAGGTGAATGGAATAAAGACCCTACGTTAAGACTGTGAGAGGTCTTAATTAAGTGTCTGTTTGGTTTCACTCACTTGATAGCTGTTTCCTAACTCCCTAATTAGTGGCTGAATTTGTCTCCTTATGATTTGCTTTGAGTAATGCCCAGATACAGTGAGGGCTTGGTAAGATTAAATGCAGTCACTCTTATTATATTTTAAAACCTAATTATATTTTTCTTGTTTTTGATGAAAATACTTAGGTCCTCCCATGATTTGGATGAGTTCTTAATATTGTTCTTATATCTTGTCAATAACTAAATGACTTAGAAGTCCCAGATTGTAAACACATGCCATTTACATATCCATGATAATTGGCAATTTAAAGAACTTGCTTAGACTCAAAAGTTAAACTTTTAGTACTTTTGTGAGTAAGCCAAAAAACACAAAATTAAAAAATAATGCTTTTCCCTTTATCGTGAAATTTCAAATAAACCAACCCCTAGTGTCCAAGGACTATCTGCTTGTTGGAGAATCAGAAGAGATATTATTGGCCATAGCCAGTTGGGTTACAAAAAGGAGAATGTCAAAGATGAATTTATTTAGTTTACCACTAAAAGAAACTCTGGGAGTAGAAATGTAGTTGGATTTTGCATATGAGCAACTACCTAATTGAAGCAAATGAAAATTTAGAATGTTTTCCTCATAGTGCTATTCAATTAAAATTTTACTACCAAAGGCAGACGTTTAAGGTATGCCTACAGGATTGAGAGAAAAAAGGTATTATTCCTTGTAGTACATATGCGTGTGAATGTTTATATTTCATCTACAAATACTATTTGCTTACCAGGCTTCAAGATCCCGTTGCTCTGGGGGTTTTCTGAGGTTGTCTGCAGCTCTATTCTAGCCATAGGCTTTTAGGTTCACCCTGGAGCCAGTGTGTAGGCAGGTGAGAGGACTGGGGGCTGGTCCCTGGAATTGTCTTTGAAAACTGAAAATTAGTATGTGCTTTTTAAAAGAAGGCCATGTCATAAATTTAAATTAGCAGTTTACAGTTTGTTTTTGTTTGTTAATGTTGGGAGCAGGATTTTAGTTGATTTTGCTTTTTTCCCTAGCTATAAAGATGGAACCCATATTTCTATCTTGTTTGCCATCTAAATTTACCGGGTTGCCAATGAGATGACTTGTATGTTCAGTTAAGAATTCTAAAATAGTTCAGAACCCAGCAGACTGAATACTGTATTTAGACGTGGATAGACTTGGAGGCATCGTGCTTATGAGATAGGGACATACTTAGGATGAGTGAGAAAGGCACACACCTCTGTCCCTGAGGACTGAGTTGTGTATGTGATTTCAGTGAAGGCTGAGCCCCTGTCCTTCCAGCTACACTAAGATTTTGTTCAAATTTTTTCAGGATACAGTTACTAGAGGGTATCCCTGACAGTCTGTTCTGCTCTAGAGTATTTGTGTTAGTGGCTGCCTTTTTTACTTTTATTTCTAGCACTTAAAACCATGTTGAATCGTACCTTATGAGATGTTTTTTTCCTTCTTCCTCTCTTCTCTTTTGTAGTCTGGTTTCTAAGGAATATTATATAAGAACATTTTCTTATCTCTCTTTATAGTGATTTATAAGAAACTTCTGTACTTCAATAAATCAATATGTATGTGTGCGGGTATATATATATCTTTCTTTTTTGAGTTGACAAAACATTTTCAAACTTAAATTTCATTAATGATCTGCAAAACTCTTTTTTTTTTTTTTTTTTTGCTGAGCTTTGAACATGGGGACAGAAGTTATTGACCACACCGATAGGTAGAAAGGGAATTGTCTGATAAATCGTGACCATAGACTGTTTGAAGCACTCTTTCCCTTCTGTGTGGTTTATCTGATCCCCCCTCCCCCCCCCTTATAACAATGGGTGCGTTGTTGTGTTTGCTCTGTGCATACCTTTCTTCCCTTGGCCTTTTATATTTGCATAGTGTAGTTTAGAGCCCTGCACACTGCATAGCTGGGGGCTGTAATGTATGAATTGCATTGTGCACTTCCCATCCCTGTCTCCTTGGCACACAATAACTTCAGTGTAGAGGGGCCTACATGGAGACAGTGATGGGGTTTTATGAAACGGCAGTGGTGTGTGGCATCTACTGCAATCTGCTGGGTAAGCAGTTGCACAAATTCCTCCAAGTTGAGAGGCCTCCAGAAATGTCATGCTTTGGCCTCAAAAATGAATGCCACAAATAACAGCACAGGCACGGGGACTTTGCTCAGCATCTCAGATTCCAGACTGCCTTTCTTCAGCTGGGCTGCTGTAGATGTTTTTGCCTTTTTTGTTTTCTTAAAGTTTCCGAAAGCTAGTCTTCCAACTCTTGAGTAATATAAGCCCATCTATATTGTTTTGTTTTGTCTATCATTTGAATGTCTTTAATGAATTATGTAGTCTTTCTTTTATTTTTACTTTTAAAATCTAGTACCTGGAAAGTCGACCAAAGTTCTTTGTTTAAAACAGTGTTTCAACTCACTGTTTTTTTAATTGCTTGTTAGTGGTGTAAGTGGAATTAGAGAGAAGCAGACAGATAAAAAAAGAAATAGATTGCTAAGTATGTTGGCATTTAATATAGAAAGTAAGATTTCTTTTTGGAGTGTACTTGGCAAGTTTTATTAGCAGTTATATGGTTTTAATTATTTAATTAACTTGGTATACTATGTTATCAGAATAGAAATTGACACTGTTTGGACTCTATAAAGATTCCAATGTAAGAAGAGGTAGCATCAAAGTCATGCTTCAGATAGCAAGAAGAAATAATAGTGAAACTGATGTCTTAGTGTGAAGGGGTATATAAAGACTCGGAAAAAGCTCCCTTGTCTCCTTCTGTATAAAGGTGAAGCATGGCCTGCTCTTCAGAGAAAGGGGCAGATTGCCTTTTCTGCTTGGATTTGCTCTGTACATACCTTTCTTTTCTTGGCCTTTTATATTATATTTGCATGGTGTAGTTTAGTTCCCAAAAAGTATTTGGAAATGCTCTAATTACCAAGGAAGAGAATGTGGAAAAGTGAAAATAAAATGTTGGTCTGTGGCTGTTCTTCTCCCAGAATCTAATTGGCAGTGTGTGTTTTGTTTAGTTCCTTGAATGCCTTAAGGGTTGGTAGTCTGTGAGCTAGATCTAGGAGATTACGTAAAACTGCAAGCCAGATGCCGCCTGCATTCTAGGCTCAACTCTGCCAACTTTTCAGTGGTGTTATGGCACCGAGCCATTCCATCCAACAGATATCTGTGGGCCTGCCAGTCAGTCATTTACTCGGTGAGGTGCTGCTGGAGGAGACGGAGGTAAGGCATAGTTCCTATGAAAGAACTCTTTCAGAAACTGATAAATATATAAGGAGTAAAATATAAAAGAAGTGCCATCTATGTGAAATAAAGTTATTGAAAGAGAAACACAAAATATTGGAGAATTGGAGAACGCTTCATGGAGAACGCTTCATGGGAAAGGAGAATTTGGAGATTTTCTAGAAGTGGAGGTAGGGTTTTGACAGTGGAAATATCAGGGTAAAAAAGAAATGGAGAGTTTGGCATGGTAAGTCAGTAGCCTACTTTATCTGGGGCAGTACGCCGAAGATTTCTGGGGCACCTAATGAAATGAAACGATGGAAGTATAGAATAGCAACATTTATGGCTATCACAAATAAAGAATTTAATTTCTTTTAAAAATCAGGAAATCACATTGAGAAATTAAATCAGTTAAATTTTTGCAACATCAGTTTTCTCATTGTGAAATAATGAGATTGGACTAAATAACAGTGAAAGGTCTTTAATGGTATTTAAGATCTATTTTTATAGCAGCTTGAAAAGGTCCTGTGATTTCAGCTGCCTTTTAAAGAATCCATATAATCTCCCAGGCATTCTTATTAAGCACTTTATATGCACCTCATTTAATTCTCTCATCATCCTCATAAAGTAGGTAATTATATTTTAAAGAGTGGAAACAGAAGCATAGAGAAGGTAAGTAACTTGCCTGTGGTTCTGTGGTGGGGCTGGCATTGAAACCCAGTTTTCTGTGATTCCGTCTTAGTACCTTTCTCCCATGTTGTTGAGAAACATTGATTCTCACTGAAGGTGCATACCAGCATCTGGGAAGGGAGATGGAGCAATTCCAACTTGCATGTCCCCCTGCACATTTTTATGTATTACCATTACAAGTTGTGTCTTGGTTCTCCCCCAAGTGGTGAGAATTATTGTTTGTGGAGTATGTTGCGAATAGTGTGAAGGCAGAGAAGTGAACCACTGGACCCTATTGCTGACAGAGCATCCCCAGACAAGATTGATTTTACTTTAGTTCTGTACAGTGTAATAACTTGGAGCATTTAATATGTAGCATTTATAATGTGCCTTCTGATAATATGACATATTTTGTTAGATAAGAACAATATGCTACCTCTTTTGGATACCATTTTGAATTAGTTTCCAGTGCTGAGGGATCAGTTTTAGGAGTAACTTCCCTGTTTTTTTCCCTATAATTTTCTTGCTTCTTTCCTCATTATTATTCCTTAGCTCATGTCCTTTCGTCCTTAATGGCTTTATCATAGCCGTTATTTTTAAATAATGTAATAAAACCCTTTTGAATATTAATGAGTATAAAAATTAAATCAACAGAATAAAATGGTGGTAAATTAATGGATTCTATTTTATTTATTTTGCTAGGGAATCCACTGAGTTTCCTTAATTTGAGGTGTTATAGCGTTTATCAGTTCATGAAAACTCTCAGACATTATATATACATATATATTTTAAAGAATTATTTATTTATCCCTCCGCATCTCCCATTGTTTTTGCACTCACTGTCTCTCTCTGTGTCTGTTCACTGTGTGTTCTTCTGTGTCTGCTTGTCTTCTCTTTAGGTGGCACTGGGAACTGATCCTGGGACCCTTCTGAGTGGGAGAGAGGTGCTCAGTCTCTTGCACTACCTCAGCTCCCTGGTCTGCTGCGTCTCTTATTGTCTCTCCTCTGTGTTTCTTTTTGTTGTGTCATCTTGCTGCACCAGCTCTCTGTGTGGGCCAGCGTGCCTTTACCAGGAGGCCCCGGGAATCAAACCCTGGACCTCCCATATGGTAGATGGGAGCCCAATTGCTTGAGCCACATCTGCCTCCTATATCTTTTAATATTGCTCCTACCTTATTCTCTCTGTCTACATTTAAAACTGATGAAATATATGTAGACCTCCGCATTCTATCCTTCGTGGCTGTGATGTTCTTTCATATTTTCCAGCTCTTTGTGCTTCATTCTGGGTAATTTTTAAAAGACCTATATTCTAGTACTTTGGTTTTCTCTTCAGCTATGTTAACTCCTGTCCAGTGAATTATAATTTAATCATTATAATCTTTATTTCTAGATGCTCTATTTGATTCTTTTCAAAATCTTTTTAAAGTCTCTTTTCCCTTAGTGGTATTTTTAATTTAAAATATTTTGAAATAATTTCAGGCTTACAAGAGAGTTACAAAACTAATATAAAACCCAAACTTTAATGTTCTTTTACTTCTTAAACATTTGAAACATACTTACTTTATGTTCTGTACTAATGCCATGATTCTGATGCTGTGTTTGATTCTCAGTAATGGTGACTGGTTTCCTGGAGTGCTTTGTGATTTTTTTTATTATTTGTACTTGTTGAGTTTTTATCTGTGAATTATTTGCTTTTGCCCACCACCTTGCATACCCAATGCTGGAGCATTTTAAACTGAATTCTCCTTTGGCATTTTTGGATCTAGAGATAATGTTAATGCCAGCCTCCAAATCTGCATGAGGGCCAGATTGGGGTCATTCTCTCTACCTCATTTTGAGGTGTGGTCTGTAGAACAGTAATTCTGCTGTAGAGTTAGTTAAGTTTTATATTGGATAAAGATAGGGAGTTCTTTAGCCAAATAATTTTGAGAAATATCAGGTTGAATGATGGAAAACAGATTTTTTAATTTTTAAATTGCAGAACTTCTCCTGGTATCTAATATGCAATCAAGAATTTTGCTGCTCTATAATTGTATACAGTAAGCAGATTACTTCCTGCCCCTCTGTGCATTCCTTTCTGGGGATATGGTATGTATATGTGGAGTATCTCATGAGACCAGTGGGACTAGTGGAACAAACTTAGGCAAATGAAGATCTGCCTCCAGATGCCTTAGCTTTCTGCCTCCTCATTGCCCCTTCCTGTGCGCCTGCACCACTCCGCTCTATGACTTGTATTAAAATCAATGTTGGAACGTGTTTTCTCTTTGAACTAAGGTGTATATTTATAGATGTCAATTGTCTTAAATATCCTTTTGACCCTAATTTAAAAATAGCATTATAACCAAATGAAGTACATAGTATGGCTCTCCAGTCTCCTTTTACACCATCACATTTCTGTACAATTTCTACGCCTAATTAGTCTCCTCTCGAAAGTAGTTGTCATTTATAGTCATAGGTTTCTTAGAAATGATAACTTTCATAGAAGTGAAGTGTCAACTTTAGTATAAGCTTATAGTCAGTTTTTAGTGTCTTTCCAAGTAAGCGGATAATCTCTCCCTTATCATAGATAAAATATCCTTTGTGACTTAAATAACTCATTATAAATGCACTTGGGGTGATATCCAAGGAAAGATAGATGTGGCAGGGCTGATAATTTACTGTTTTGGTTATCTCAGATACATACAAGTTCCTTATTAAGAGGTAGGTGCTGACATGATAGCCCTGGTCAGCCTGTATGAACCTGGGTGGCTTAAATGTCACTTCATTCAAAATAAGTACTTGTGGGAAGCTGATGTGGCTCAAACGATTGGTCTCCCATCTACCATATAAGAGGTCCCGGGGTCTCCTGGTGAAGGCAAGCTGGTCCACACGGAGTGCTGGCCCGCATAGAGTACTGGCCTGTGCGGAGAGCAGGTGCAGCAAGATGTTGCAACAAAAAGAGACACAGAGGAGAGACAACAAGAGACACAGCAGACCAGGGAGCTGAGGTGGCGCAAGAGATTGAGTGCCCCTCTCCTACTCCGGAAGGTCCCAGGATCAGTTCCCATTACTGCCTAAAGAGAAGACAGACAGACAAACACAGAAGAACACACAGTGAATGGGCACAGAGAGCAGGAGAGCAGACACTGGGGTGGGAAGTAAACAAATAAACAAAAGGAAATTGAGGTTTTTTTAAAAAAATAATAAGTGCTTGTTACATGTAATACTCATGGTAATGTTTTCCAGTTCATTCAACAAGTATTTACTGAGCACCTGTTAGGTAGGGCAGTGTTCTAAGTGTTGTTAGGGATTTAGGAGTGAACAATGTTGTTAAAATTATTATCAGAGAAAGCAAATTCTATCTTAAGTCATGGATTATCTTTCAATGGTCTTTGTTCTTATTTGTAACCAAATCTTCTCCCATCCACCTTGGGTTCCTATTAAGAAGAAAAGA
Organism: Chaetophractus vellerosus; assembly: GCA_004027955.1. Taxonomy (NCBI): domain Eukaryota; kingdom Metazoa; phylum Chordata; class Mammalia; order Cingulata; family Chlamyphoridae; genus Chaetophractus; species Chaetophractus vellerosus. Next base: position 859 of record PVKH010036593.1, on the reverse strand, counting down.
CTGATTTTACTACACATTTAAGAAAGTAATTGTCATGATATATTGTGAGTCATTTTCCCCTAATAAAGTTAATTTAAAATATCCCCAAATTCTCAAAGTTTTAATTATATGGATTAATAATTGCTTGAGGATCAGATAATTAAGTTCAAAACTTTAATTTTAAAGACTTGTCCCAAAACTTTCATGTAAGTGAAATTAGTCTTTTTTTCAGATTATAACAGTGAGAGCAAATATTGATTAAGCACCTGTTATGTGCCACACAGTTCTAAGCTCTCATTTTGTGCTTGAAATCATTTAGTGCTTTCCACAACCCCTTGCAGTAGATTTCTGCCATTATCCCTGTTTTCCAGAAGTGCTGACTAAGGTCCACAGAAGAGAAGGGATTTGCCGCTGGTCACATAGCTTGAAAGTAACGCAAATGGATTTAGAAATTTGGTATTCAGAACCAGAGCCCAGTGCTCTTATCCATTACACTCTATTTGTATATACTTTAGAGATAGGCACACAAGCACATATCTATCCTAAATGCACATATTAATACTGGACACTAACTTATTCTGAATCTAGAGTGATGTATATAGCTTAGTGCTCATTATGTTGATGTAATATAATATCTGTGGCTTTCTCCCTCTTTCTTCTGCTATTTGTTGTAATTCTACTTTTTAAGAAATGCTTCTGTTCCCACAAAGCTGGGGAAAAAGAAGAGATGAGTAGGGAGACAGCACTTGAATTGAGTTTCTGTGACGACTATATCTTTTAAACACCTTATCAGAGCTGTACTTCTTTGAAAGTAAAATGTCTTTTCTCTCTGCTTCCATTTTTAGAAAGATATACGTGTAAGAATATTAATTTTCACACA
>PVKH010036592.1:0-11566 GCA_004027955.1 Chaetophractus vellerosus | reverse complement strand
TTTTGGGGCTATGTTAAATTCTTTATTACACATTTGTAAATTAAAAACAGAGCAAAGAGCAGCCTTGCCTTTCATTTTATTACCTTTTGCCAAACAGACCAAACTAGTAAGTAAAGTTTTGAAAAGGTTGTATCCTGATTTGGCATCCTGATTTGAATTCTTGGGCAGACAAAAGCTGTAGACTAAGTGTATGAGTCAATCCCCTTTTGGTTGTAAGTGACAGAAGTCAAATCAAGCTGTCTTAATAAAAATAAAAAATTAAAAAGGAGGGTGGATTTCTCATCTCAAGTAGCTGAAAAAGTCCAAAGACCGTCATAACTAGACCCAGAGATAAAATTGACTTGGCTTGGATCATGTCTCCATGTGTCCCTGTGTGTGGAGATTCAATGCTTTGATCGGCCATTACTGGGTTCTGTGCCCACCCTTGGACTTGAGGGTGAGGGGTCAGCTCACCCATACTACATTGTTTGTAAGGCTTGAGGTTTTTCTGGCAATAAAAAATCCCATAAAACTGTGGAGTTCTTTTATCCAGCTTGCATTTCCTCAACTGCCTGGACCAGCAACCAAATCCAGATATGCTTAGTCATTCATTCTGCAAATACTGAGCACTGGCCTTGTGCCTGCCACTGTTCTAAGGGCTGGGAATAGAGCAATGAAAAAGACAGAGTCCCTGACCTTAGGAGCTCACAGCCTAGAACTCCTTGGGTCATAGGTCCTTACATTTTTATTTTTTTAACTTAAATCTTGACTTTATTTATCCTTAGCAAATAATATTTACATTTCTTCCTTTGCCTTCCATAAACCCTAGCTAATCGTTTTTTAAAATTTCATTTATTAAAGAAGTTAGAGGTTTACAGACAAATCATGCAGAAAGTATAGCATTCCCATATACTCCCTCTCCCACAGTTTTGCATTAGTGTAGTAACTTGTTACAATTGATGAAGCCATATTATTATAATTATCCTATTAACTATAGCCTGGAGTTTACATTAGGGTTCACTTTGCTGTGCAGTTCTAGTCTAAAGTGACTTTAAATCTTTGTTCTGGTGATACATAGGCAAACTATTTCCCATTTTAACCACTTTCAAATATTCAGTGGTGTTAATTACATTCTCAATGTTGTGCTACCATCACCAACATCCATCTCCCCAAACAGAAATTCTGTACCAATTAAGTGTAAACTCCCCATTCCCTACCCTCACCCTGGCCTCTGGTCATCTGTATACAAGATTCTGACTCTATGAACTTGCATATTCTACTTATTTCATAAAAGTGAGATCATACAATATTTGTCCATAGATCCTTCAATCTGGTTATAGGGGAAGCAGATGTGGCTCAAGCAATTGGGCTCCTGCCTACCATATAGGAGGTCCAGGGTTCGATTCCTGGGGCCTCCTGGTGAAGGCAAGCTGGCCCATGTGGCGATGACACAACAAAAAGAGACACAGAGACAAGACAAAAAGAGATGCAGCAGATCAGAGAGCTGAAGTGGCGCAAGAGATTGAGCGCCTCTCTCCCACTCTAGAAGGTCCCAGAATTGGTTCCCGGTGCTGCCTAAAGAAAAGACAAGCAGAAGAACACACAGCTAGTGGACACAGAAATCAGACAGCAAGTGCAAAAACAATGGGGTGGGGGTGGGAATCTTGATATAGACCTAATGGTTTTTGTCTTTGGGAAACAGGACTTTGTGTCCTCATTTTCCTAGCCCTCGGTTTAGTATCTGCAATTTTGGCCTCTAACACAATGACGGTAGTTTCTCCTTGACCCAAGGTATTCTAGTGGATTATGGTTTATAATGAGGATGGGATACAATGTTTCCTCAGGCTGGCTGGAAGCCCACAGCAGGGGGCATTTGGGAGGTACTTGGAAGCTCAGGATGGAGCTACAATTTTGTCTGAAGTTTATTTCCTGTTCTACTTCCAAGCTGGCTGCTTTTGCTTGATTTATACCAATTTTAGCTTGAGATAGATAATCCAGTTTTTCCAAGTTCGAAAGGCACATGACCATCTGTTACAGTTTGATGTAATTATGAATTCCAAAAATCCATACTGAATCATGCTTATAAACTGATCTGTTCATCTGGGCATGATTGGGTTATGATTAGGGCGTTGACTGGGCAATGTCAGTAGGGCGTTGAGCCCTGCCCCTCGGTGGGTGTGGCCTCAAGTATAAAAGGCAAGGCAAAAGACAGAGGGAGCAGATTTGAGAAGCAGATTTTTGAGACACAGTTCTGATGTTGGAGAGGACGCCCCAGGAGAATACAAGTGAGTAGTTCACCTGATAGTCTACAGCTGCAGCCCTGGGAAGAGAGGAACCCAAAAAGCCTGAATCCTGGCAAATGTCTGCAGCTGTCTGGCTCCAATATGTGGACTTTGGTGAGGGAAGAAACTTATGCTTTGTGGCCTGGTAACTGTAAGCTTCTACCCCAAATAAATACCCTTTATAAAGACCAACCAATTATTGGTGTATATTGCAAAGGCACCCCTTTGGCTGACTAATACAGCATCTGATCTTCAGGCATCTTGGCTTGCTGGTCCCTGGCAGAAATGTCTTCTCTTCAAAATCTTGCAGGATTCTACTAAAGGCCACAAGGAGTAACCAAGCATCTTTCCTTCAAAGGCCCAAAAGCTCTAGCCTTGGTAGGCACAGGGACAGAATCCCAGGATACAACAGCATCTGTATAGCCAGATGCTTTCTCACTAGAGAGCAACTGAAACAGTGAAAGTCACCAGTGCTTCCCAAACTTTAATGTGCACACAAATCACCTGGGAATCTTGTTAAAATACGGATTCTGATTCGGTAGGCCTGGAGGTGACATCTGAGATCTTGCAGTTCTAATACTCCCCTATATTGTGCCGATGCTGCTAGTCTGAGAATAGCACTCAGAGTAGCAAGACACCACATCATTTTATGTAGAATGCTTTTCAACCATCATCTCATACTCATTCTTTTTCTTGGTACCTTCAGATGCTGTGAACTTTCCTGAAAACAATTTATATCACAGTGAAGACAGTTTTCTTTTCTTCTCATGGCAAAAAAAAAAAAAAAAAAAAAAAAAAAAAATGAGTTTTTTCTTAAAATTTTTTTTTGCTTTAAAGATTTATTTTATTTCTTTATTTCTCCCCACTGCCTGTGTCTGTTTGTCTTCCTTGTTTCCTTAGGAGGCTCTGGGAGCCGAACCTGGGACCTCTGACATGGGAGGGAGGTGCCCAATTACTTGAGCCACCTCTGCTCTCTGCTTTGTTGTGTTTCTCATTATGTTTTTTCTTCTTGTATCTCTTGTTGTGTCAGCTTGCCATGCCTGCCCGTCATGCCAGCTCGCTGTCTTCGTTAGGAGGCACTGGGATCCAAATCAGGGACCTCCCATATGGTAGACGGGAGCCCAGACGCCTGAGCCACATTCGCTTCCCTAAAATGGTTTTTAATTATGAATTAAATAAGCATTATATTTCCTATACATCTACAATAGTCAATTAGAAAATGCAAAGCAAAGGATCCTGATTTGATTTTGATTTTTTTTTTTTAAAGAGTGGTATTTGAAATCAGTGGAGGAGTGATTTACAGTTCTGTTTTATGTTGGGACTGTTGGCTATTTATTTGTAAAAAAAAAAATGAGATTAAAGCTTTTAGTGGTTTGGAACTGTATGCATGAGAAAATCTTTTTCTTGAAGCTAATCCATTCCTGTGGGTGTAAACCTAGCTTAAGGAGGACATTTGGATAAGGTTATATCAGTTAAGGCATGGCCCAGGATGGGTCCTAATCCTCTCACTGGAGTCTTTTATAAGAGAATGAAATTCAGACAAAGAGAAAGAAAGCAACAGAAGCAAGAAGTTGAAAGCAATGAAACCCAGAAGGGAGAGACCAGAAGATACTTCCATGTGCCTTGCCATGTGGCAGAGGATTAAAGGCTTACCAGCAGCTGGGCTTCAGAAAGAAAACATTGCCTTGATGATGACTTTGTCTGGCCATTTTTCTCAGCCTCAAAACTGTAAGCTAATAAATTCCCATTGTTAAAAGCTAAATTATTTAATGGTATATGGCTTAAGCAGCCTAGCAAATGAAAACAAAGCCCTACCTCACACTGTACACAAAGCAAAACAAAACAAATACCAAAATGAAATAAAGTTTAATTTTATAAAAATTTAAAAGGATTAAGTAAATGCAAGAAAAAGATGCTCAACATCATTGGTCATCAGGTAAAAGCAAATCAAAAACCACAATGATACACCATTTCACATCCAGTAGGACAACTATTGTTTAAAAAAACTGAAAATAACAAATGTTGGCGAGAAGGCAGAGAAATTGAAAACTTTATGCATTATTGGTGGGGATGTAAAATGGTGCAGCCACAGTGGAAATCAATTAGGCAATTCCTCAGAAAGTTGAATTTAGAATTACCATATAACCTGATGATCTCACTTCTTGGTTTATACCCAAAAGAATTGAAAGCTGGAACTCAAACAGATGTTTGTGCACCAATATTCATAGCAGCTTTATTCACAATAGCCCAAAGGTGGAAGCAACCCAAGTATCCATCAACAGATGAATGGATAAACAAAATGTGGTATATGTATACAATGGAATATTATTCAGCTGTAAAAAGAATAAAGTTCTGAGACGTGTGACAACATGGGTGAGCCTTGAAGACCTCATGTTGAGTGAAATAAGCCAAACACAAAATACCTAGAATAAGCACACTCACAGAGATAGATAGATTATAGATCACCAGGGGCTGGGGGTGAGAGGAATGGGGAGTTATTGCTTATTGGTACAGAGTTTCTGTTTGAGGTGATGAAAAGTCTTGGTAATAGATGTTGGTGATAGTATCACAATATTGTAAATAAAATTAATACCACTAAATTATACACATGAAAGTGGTTAAAATGAGAAATTTTGAGTTGTACAAACGTTACACAATAAAATGGAAAAAGAAAAATAAATGTAAGAAAACAGTGTTATAATCTTGTTGTGGGAATGGACTTTCTACATGCGAATCAAAACCTAAAGAACAAAAAGAAAGGCTCTGATACATCTGACTTCTGGAAAATGAAAAATTTCTGTATTATGAATGATCATCATGACTAAAAAAGTGATTAGAGGAATTGGAAGAATATATTTTTAACATGTTAAATGAACAAAAGACATGTATTCATAATGTACAAAGAGTTCCTACAAGTCAAGAAGACAACTGAATAGCAGTTATATAGGTAAAGGAAAATACTAATGATCAATAAATATATGAAAATATGCCTAACCTCAACCAATCAGGAAATGGAATTTTTTTAAAGGAAGTACCAGGGATTGAACCCAAGACCTCATATGTGTGAAATAAGCTCTCAACCACTGAGTTACACCTGCTCCCCTGGATTGTGTTTTTGCACATCAGACTGGAAAAAACTTAAAAGGTGGTAATAGGCAGGGTTTGAGAAGGAATTAGTCATTCATAAACTGTTGGTGGCAATGTGTATGGTTCAGCATGTGTGAACAGCAATATGGTAATATTTACAGAAACTAAAAATGCAAATACACTTTGACCCACCAACTCAAATTCTAGGAATCTCCCCTACAAAATATTTGCTCCTGTGCACAAAGGGCTATGAATAAAGGATGCCCATGAATTGGAAAACGAAGTGAATGTATATATATGAGCATTGTAAAAATAAGCTGCAATTCTGGATTACTATGCAGCCATCAGAAAGAATGAACTAGATATATATATTGATGTTTAAAGATCACCCAGAATTTACTAAGCACAAAAGGGAAATATAGATACTTCTGGTTTTGAATCTCTTAGAAAGAGAATATATTCACATATTATTTGGCATACTTAAAGTGTATGGTATATTGAATTATGTGCCCCAACAAACTTAATCCACATTCCTATGGGTATGAATTTATTAGTGAAGAGGACCTTTTTTAAAATTCATAATTTACAAGGCCTCTGTCATTTTTTTAAATTAGAGAAGTTTTAGTTTTACAGAAAAACCATGCAGAAAATAGAGTTCCCATATACCTCCCCATACAAAGTTTTCTCTGTTATTAACATTGTGCATTCGTGTGGTAACTTTGTCACAATTGATGAAACAATATTATTGTATTTATTATAATTGTGTTGTACAGTTATATGTTGTGTTTTTTCTTAACTTTTATTCTCATAACATGTACATAATCGAAAATTTTCCATTTTAGCGACTTTGAAATATACTTTCAGCGGTGTTAATTACATTCACAAAGTTGTGCCTTCATCACCACCATGCATTGCCAAAAGTTTCCTATCACCCCAAGCAGAAACTTTGTATCAATTAAGCATTAACTCCCCATTCCCCAACCCTACTCGGCCCCTGGTAACCTGTATTCTAGTTTCTGACTTTATGAATTTGCATTCTCTACTCAGTTCATATTTGTGAGATCATACAATCTTTTTCCTTGTATGCCTGGTTTATTTCACTCAACCTGATGACTTCAAAGTTCATTCATGTTGCAGTAGGCATCAGAACTTCCTGGCTTTTTACAGCTGAATAGTATTCTATTTTGTATATATACCACATACCACGTTTGTCTATCCATGTGTATAGGACCTTTTTTTTCAAGGAGGTACTGGGGTTTGAACCCAGGACCTCGTACATGGGGAGCAGGTGCTCAACCACTTGAGCTACATCCACTCCCCTAGGACCTTTTGAAGATGTGATTTTTAGTTAAGATGGACCAACTGAATCAGAGTGGTCCTAATCCATATTACTGGAAGCCACATAAAGAGAAGAAACCAGAAGCCAGAACTGGGAGAAAGCCTCACAGGAAGATGCCGGAAGTCAGTGGAAACCGGAAGAGCCTATGTAAGGAGAGAGGTGTCACCATGTGACAGGGGCAGAGATACAAAGCAAGGAACCCCAAAGATTGCTGGCAGCTGGCACCAGAATGCTACAGACTCCAGAGGGAAGCAAGCCTTGCTGATATCTTCATTTTGGACTCTGGTCTCAAAACCGCGAGCCCATAAATTCCTGTTGTTAAGCCAAAATCATCTGTGGTATTTTGATAGCAGCTCTGGCAAACTTAGACAAATTGCTCTGAAATAAAGTAAAATGATATCAATTTATTTTAGAATACTTGAAAAATCAGGAAAAAAATAGAAGATAAAAATCACCAGTAATGTTATTACTTTCTATAAGCAAAATTATTTGAAAGATCAGTCATGTGCAGGATGCTCATAAATTTCATTTTGAAAGCTGGACACCCATAGGGTAGTATTTCATGAAACCTGCTTCAGATTGCTTTAATCAGTTGACTTAATTTTGTTAGCAGCTAATAACATTCAATCTCAAAATTCTTAAGGGTAACCACAACTGATTGCAAAAATATTGAGGGAAAATTATGATGGAAAACCAAGTTATTAAGATGTGTCTAATGCAAGAGAAATTTCTGGGCTGATGTTTAAAAGAGTTTGGCTAGAACTGATGACTGTGTATGGCCTAATTCAGCCAATCACATGTGGCCTCCCAGCTGAGTTTATTACCTGCGCAAATCAAATCGATAATCTTGGTTAGATAAAGCATGCTTCAGTGGTTTCAATTTTCTTTCATCATCAGAAGGACTGAATAAGAACTGCGGTAACTAATAGAAATTACTTTCATTCTTCATCAAGATGAGTTAGAGGTTTCCTGAAGCCAGAGTTTCTACCAATTGTATACACAGTTAAAAGCCTCACATCCAGAAAGCTGCTTAAAGCCATTTTCTCCCTGATGCATTTTTCCTTGTGCTTTTTGCTTTATTAGTGCTGTTATATTATTCATTTTAAGAGCCACGTTCATTTTATACGGTGTTCTGGGGTGAGGATGCTTTTCTAATCTACTTTTGTTTGGATGACTATCTCATTTCTGCATTTATGCCTCATAATGCAAAGAAGACAGTCCTAATGGCACCATGTCACAGATATAAGCAGTAGCAGATTTAGAAGTGCTCGGTTCTCCTGTGAGCCTTAGAAAACACTCGTTGCTGTGCACATGAAGGTGAAGCCTGAGGAGGTTAGGAGATTAGCTCAGTTTCTGGTGCGTTTCCAACAATAAATAAAGGTTATTTCCCTCTAGCATCCCCAGGAATTGATTCTGATTTAGGATTAGCAAAATGCACATGATGCAGATATAAAAAGAATAAAGACTGGCCCTGAATTCCTGTGTCTGCAGACAGTTCTATGTCTCTCTACACCATTTGAAAAACAACAGTAACAATTTTATTGAGGTACAATTGACATATTATAAAATTCATTCATTTTAAGTGTAAAACAATGATTTTTACTATGCTTATGGAGTTGTGCAATCATCACCACAGTCCAATTATAGAACATTTCCATCTCCCAAAAAGGTCCCTTGTGCCCATTTGTAGTCATTCACCATTCCCACCCCCAGCCCCAGGTAACCACAAATCTGCTTTCTGTCCCCATGGATTTGCCTTTTCTGGACATCTCATATAAATGGCCCATACAGCATGTGGTCGTTTCTCTGTACCATTTTTGTGTGTGTATGTGAAAACAGACCAAAAATGTTAAGATTTTATTTACAAAGCTGCTTTTGTTGTCTGTACCATTTTTATCTTTCTGACCCCAAATTGTTTAGATGATCATTTTGAAATGGGAGTTAAGTCTGTGGATTGTTCTCCATTTCTATCAAGAATGCATGTTTTGCCTTGAGGAGACTTTGAGCTCCTTAGGATTAGGTAGGCACCATTTTATATGCCTTGTACACACCTTGTTCAAGCCACTTCAGTGCATACCAGACAGCTTCAAACTGCTAGAAAATGTTTTGTTTTGTTTTATTTTTTGTTTTGTTTTGTTTGTTTGTTTGTTTTTCTGGAGTGTCTTCTCTGGCCAGCTTCCTGTCAGGGCCAAGGAATTAATGCCCCCCAGGAGTCTCAACCAATGACAGGAGATGGTATATAAATACCCCAGCTCCCTCCCAGAGAGGAACTTTGAAGGCAGGTGTTCTAAACTGACCCTTAGAGTTTCCCTAGAGGGAAACAGTGGCTCTGGTTGTCCATAGCATCACCTAGCTTGATTACTGACCTTACGTGGGCCCCTTGCCTTCCCACTCTCACTTCCCCAGTCTCCTACAGTGTTTTCCTTTCCTCCAAAATAAACTACTTGTACTAGAATTATTATCTCAATATCTGATTCTGGGGGAACCCAAATCAAGACACTCCCCACCATGGTGTCCAATACATATTGAGCCTAATGTAGATGTCCATTCTATCCTGACATTTTTAATTTGGTATTTTCATCAATTCATCACATAAAAGCCAGCTGCTTGCTGTAGAAAGGCTATAATTAAAAAAACAGATAATAATAAGTGTTAGCAATGATATGGAGAAATCGGAACCCTCACACACTACTGGTGAGACTATAAAATGGTGCAGCCACTCTGAAAAATCGAAGTTAAGCATAGGGTTATACCATACGGTACAGCAATTCCTCTTCTAGGGATATACACAAGAGAAATTAAAACACATGTTCACACAAAAAACTTATATATAAATGCTCATAACAGCATTATTCATAGTAGCCAAAAAGTGGAGATAACCCAAAAGTCCCTCAACTGATGAATGGGTAAAAAAAATGTGGTATATCATGCAATGAAATATTATTCATCACTAAAAAGGGATGGAATTCTGATACATGCAAAAATATGGATGAACCTTGAAAACATTATGGTAAGTGGAATCAGCCAGTCTCCAAAAAACACATATGGTATGATTCCATGTATAGGAAATATCCATAATAGGCACATCTATAGAGACAGAAATCAGATTAGTGGTTGACTAGGGCTGAGTGGTGGTGGTGGTAATGGAGGGGATATTAGCTAATAAAGGGTACGGGTTTCTTTAGAAATGTTTCTAAAATTGATTGCACAACTCTGAATATACTAAAAACCACTGAACTGTACACTTTAAATGGGTGAATTTTATGGTATGTGAATTATATATCAATAAAGCTGTTATTTTTAAAAAGCCAGCTGTCAACAAGTGTACTTATTCTGGGAAGTGGCCCAGACCACACTGCACTTACATCCACAATACTGCCTTTGTATATTGGCTCGCAGATTTCTGGCTTCAAACCACAAACTTTAAGATACCAGATGGCAAATAAGTACATGGAAGGATGCTCAACATCATTAGTCATTATGGAAATGCAAATTAAAACCACGAGGAGATACTATCACATCCCTTTTAAAATGGTTAAAACTAAAAGACTGACCACATCAAGTGTTGGTGAGGATGTGGAGAAACTAGAACTCTCCTACACTGCTGGTGTGAAGATAAATTGGTACAACCACTTTGGAAAACATTTTGGAAATTTCTTAAAAAGGTAAATAGACACATATGATTTGGTCACTCTACTCTTAGTGTTTACCCCAAAGAAAAGGAAATACATGTCTATACAAAGATTTCACATGAATTTTCATAGCAGCTTTGTTTGTAAGAACCAAAGACTGGAAAGAACCTAAATGATCATCAATATGTAAATGGATCAACAAATTGTAACCTATCCATACAATCAACTTCTACTCAGCATTAAAAGGAGTGAACTACTGATACACATGAGATGAATCTCAAAATAAATATGCTGAAGGAAAGAAGCCAGACAAAGAAAAAAATATATACTGTGATTTCACTTATATAAAACTCTAGAATATGCACACTAATCTACAGTGACAGAAAGACTAGGAAGGAGGAATTCCAAAGAGACATGAGACAACTTTGGGGGTGATGGATAAGTTCACTACCTTGATTGTAGTGATGGTTTCATGGGTGTATACATAGGTCAAAACTTAAATTGTGCAGTTTATTGTATGTCTATTATATCTCAATTAAAAAAAGATCTCCAAGCTCTGGGTAGAATTTACTATTACCTCAGATTCTCATATTTCTTTTTACAGGATGAACTTAACTACCCTGATAAAAATATTGTTCAAGTTTCATAAAAACAGGAAAACAAAACCAATCTTCAATACCTTCAGTTTTTCACTTATCTGTCTTCAATTTCCCACCTGTCTCTAGGTTCTGCTAGTTTTTCCAATTTTGGTATTTGTAGCCCGAAAAAGAGACTCCCTTCTCTAACCTGAACCCCTACCAGCTGGGCTACTGTCCACTCTCCTTCAAATATCTTCTGGTCTGGTTAGGAAGACAGACTGGCAATTGCAACACAAATAATAAATACAATGATCCAGTTACAGACCTCTAACTATGGGCCCTTAACATTGGTCTGACCTTGGCATGGAGGCCTAGGAACGAAGGCTCTAAAGAGGAATTAATGTCTGAACTGAGGATTCAAGATGAGTAGGAATTAATGAGAAACGAAGGTAGCGAAAGCTACTGGTGGGGCAGCATGGCCAGAGATGGCAAGAGGCACAGTGGGTGTGGTGGGTTAAATTGCATCCCCCCAAAAGATATGTTCCCATCCTAACTCCCAGTACCTGGGAATGTGATTCTTATTTGGATATAGAGTCTTTGCAGATGTAATCAAGTTAAGATGAGGTCATATTCAATTAGGGTGGGCCCAAAATCCAGTGGTCGTGGCTT
>PVKH010036591.1:0-11568 GCA_004027955.1 Chaetophractus vellerosus | reverse complement strand
TGAAGGTGGGTAAGAGTAGAAACGGGGAGACCAGTGTGGAGATTACTACAGCAATTCGGACAAGAGATGGTGGTGGTATGGACCAAGGTGGTAGCAGTGGTTAAATTCTGGATTTTTGAAGGTAGAATCGTTAAGATCTGCTGGCAACTGGAATATTAGGTATGAGAGGAAGAGAGGAGACTAGGTTCACCTCAAGGTTTTAGGCCCATAATTACTAGAAATCTAGTGCTAAAGTGACTAGAAGTGTTACTAGAAAGTATTTTCAGTCAAATGGAGATAGACTTTAGAGCAGGGGTTCTTAACAAGGGGTTAATGAGCTTTAATTGAAATTAAAAAAAACAACATTATTCTTGTGGGGACGTGTTGGTGCGGATGTGATATATTTATTAAATAATACACAGTATAGTTTGGACTTAGTAAGGGGTCCGTGGTTTCCCCCTGACTGGCAAAGGCGTTCATGGAACAGAAAAGGTCGAGAAGCTCTGCTTTAGAGTATCTGATACTCAGATATTCTCCTAGACTACTCTATAAGTCCTTAAAGTATAAGTTGCTAAAATCCTCCAGTCTAGCTTCACAGAACCTGCTACCTCCAACTCTCAATTCATTCATCCATTCCTCAACATTTCCATTCATTCAACTATATCTCAGCTTGGAAACTTCTGTTCCTTGAGATCCAGAGGAAATTTATTTGAACACTTCCATTCCACGGTGTGTGAAAGTCCAAAGGTCTCCCAAGAACTTCCCACCAAATGCCAGGGTACTCAGTCTCTACCGGCCTCCTCTATATCCTGGACAATAGCTACTTTCTACGCTGCCTTGGTCATGTCCTCACACCAGGCATCCATGGGTGTTGGGGACCCTTCTGGTAATTTGGGATGGGGCACCTATTTCTTTACTCTTCTTCATCTTTTTTAGCAGTAAAATAAAACCCCCATTGTGTCCTCTATAGTAGTTTAGTGTGCAAGTTTGTGGCTTAAGCTTTGTCATGAAGTTTTATTTTCTATTCCAAGATCTTATCATAGAGAAGCAATGTCCTTACAGTTTTGTGTGGTTGTTTTAGGATTCCTCTGGCTGCGGGTTGGAGAATGAACTGAAGGTTGATAAAAGTACATGGAGCCCCATGCTCCTCCACTCCCTCATTATGTGGTTGTCTGCACTTTTGTAGTGTCACACTGAGGCACCTGTAGTTGTGCTGCTTATGCCCAGGTTATACTTTAGCCAAGTCGCTCCTACAGCTTTTACTTTTAGCCCCTTTAGGCTTGGGAACCCAACTATGGGGCTAGACCAGGGAGGGAGCCAAGTTACAATCTCCATGCTCTAAACAGAACCACCCCTTCTCTCCAGTTACGAAAGCTGTTTTAGGGAGCCCACCTCGTTTTATCTGATATCCTTTTCCGCCAGGGGGAGTCCTCCCAGGAGGCTCTCAGACCTCCTGTAAATCAACTTCTGGCAGACCCGCCCCCCAATTTGCCATATGTGTTCCCAGACAGGCCTGATTCTCATTTAGACTCTAGATATATCCTGTAAGTCTTATTTAAAAAGTTTGTTCATTATACCTTACCCCCAGTCAATGACATTTAATATTGCTCTTGAGTTAAACTGCCTTTGCTTGGAAAAGCCATAGTCTGACATGACTGTGGTCATAGTTAATCAAACTGTATGTGGTAATTGATTTATTTCTTTCAGTCTCCAGCTCAAATCAATACTCTTAAAAAATAGTTTCTAAATGCCCTGGCATTTCTAGCAAAAGGAGTCAGGATACCCCCTGTGAAAGAGCATTGCTCATTAATTTGGGCAGGAACCTGAAGATAAAGTCCTGATCCAGTCATTTCCCTGTTAGTTTGTAGAAAACACAGAAAGCCTAATGTATGCTTCTGGTTAGAATACTCTGAGGCCCAGTAAAAACTGACCGTTTTTTGTTTGTTTGTTTTTGCCACCGTGCCAGACAGGGATCCTTTGTTCAAAAAGCAGGGGAAAATGTGCCACTAAAGGTACTAAAATATAAAACTTTTTTCACTGGAAATATTTTATTACTTATACAATGTAAATAGGAGTAATATAGTTACATGAGTAATAACATAAAATTGCAAATTGCAAAAAATTGGTGTCAATTTAATACAATACATAATGATACTTTATTAATGTGGTATCTTGATTGACCATAAGATTGTTCTGGCTTACTTTTCTGCAAATTCATTTATTAGGTCATCAAAATTTAAGCTTTTGGCAACTTCATTTTCAGTTGAAATAATTGAAAGTGATCTCTGTTGCCCTTGGCAAATGCAAAATGGCAAATAGTTTTTGATAGTTTTAATTTTGAGAAGGATCTTTCTGCTGACACAACTGTTACAGGAGTTTTAATATTGTTTTATAGGTTGTGACAACACTGGGTTACATTTCTGATAAACTACTTCAAAACATAAATTTTAGTACATCTAGAGCTGATGATTCTCATTGAATGGTTTTATTGAAAAGATTTAACTCTTCATACAAATCAGTTTTGTGTAAGTCTGATTTAATTTTAAATATAAATTCATAAGATGACATTTTAATGCTTTCTCTGACAGTTCCTATAACTTGTGGGGGTAGTACAAGAAACTGAAAGTGACTTCATGATATGTATATAATTCAAAATGCCTGTTTATGAATTCTATTGCTGTATCTCCAATTACAGGGAAATTTAATTTTAAAACTGTCTCCATTAATTGAAAGCATTTATTGCCAATTATAAAATTTAGCTTTCAAGTGAAAATTAGAATTTTTCAAAACTATATCCACCACAATGAGCTTGACCACTTCCCAATACTTAAACACTTTTTTTATAGGGTTAGTGGTGATATTACTGAATGTTTTATTTATATAATATAAAGAAGTGTGTCAACACTTGGAAAGTCTGCATAACTTAGTGAACCAAGATTTTCCAAATGACAAATGCATACTGTTATAGAATGATGCATGGATAAATGAGCCACTCAATGTATAAAATGAACCAATGGATTTTAATAGAGCAGATTATGAAAATTTCATTAATATGGTTTCAGATTCCACGCTGCAACTAATCTTTCAGAAACTATCACTTGTCAAGTTTTGATGTGGTAATAAAGAAGAATATTCACAATGATCTCAAAAGGCTATTAAAATATGCCTCCCTTTTCCAATTACATATTTGTGTGAAAATGGATTTTCTTCATATCCTTAAACTAAAACAACATAATGTACCATATTGAATGCAGCAAGCAGATATGAGAATCCAGCTGTTTTTTCTTAAGTGTGACATAAAACAGATGTGCAAAATGTCAAGCAATGATGCTTTTCTCACTAATTTGTATTGGAAAATATAGTTATTTTTAAAACCGCATTATTAAGGTATAATTGATGTATGATAAACTGCACATGTTTAAAGTGTGCAAGTTAATAAGTTTTGACATATGTATACATCTCTGAAACCATCATTCCAATCAAGATAATGAAAATATTCACACACATCCCCCAAAGTTTCCTTGTATTCCTTTGTAATCCCTATCTCCACCTCCTCCATGCCTCCCTCATTTCTCTAGGCAACTACTGATCTTCTTTCTGTCATATTCTTTTAGTTTGCATATTCTAGAATTTCATATAAATGGAATCATAGAGTATATACTCTTTTTTCTGGTCTCTTTTGAGCAAAACATATCAGCATAATTATTTTGAGATTCACACATGTTTTTGTGTGTATCAGTAGCTCATTCATTCTTACTGCTGAGTTCTCTTCATTGTATGGATAGAGTATTATTTATTTATCCATTCATTTCTTTTTTTTTTTAAAGATTTCTTTTTTATTTATTACATATCCCCCCCCAAGCTTGTTCCCCCTGTGCTCACCCTTGTGATCCTCTGCATCTGCCCATCTTCGCCCGCTGCGGTGACCCGCCGAGTCAGCTCACTGTGCAACGGCCCGCCCACTCCTGGTGGCTTTGCCCTGCTCCTTGGGGCCTGCCCTGCCCAGGGGGGCTTGCCCTGCCCGTGGCGGCCTGCCCCACCCATGGCGGCTTGCCCTGCCCTCGGTGGCTTGCCTTCTCAAGGGGGTCTGTCCGCTCGAGGAGGCCCCGGGAACCGACCCGGGGCCTTCCATGTGGCAAACCGGAGCCCCACCAATTGGGCTACAGCTGGCCCCCCTTATCCATTCATTTCTTGACAGACATTTGGATTATTTTCATTTCTGGCTATTATAAATAAAGCTGTTATGATCATTCATGTACAAGTCTTTGTGTGGACATATGTTTTCATTTCTCTTCAAAAACTACCTATGACAGAAATAGCTGGATTGTATGGTCAGTATATGTATAACATTTCAAGAAACCACCAAACTGATTGTACCATTTTACATTTCCACCAGTAGTATATGAGAGTTCCAGTTCTTTCATATCCTCAGCAACACTGGGTATGGTCAAGCTTTTAATATTTGACCATTCCAACAGGGGTGTATTAACATCTCATTGTGGTTTTAGTTTACATTTCCCTAATAACTAATATGAACAGTTTTTTCATGTGCTTATTGGTCATATGTATATTTTATTTGTAGAAATGTTTATTCAGATCCTTCGCCTATTTTTAGTTTTATTATTTATTATTGAATTTTTAGAGTTAAAAAAATTAAACTCTAGGTAAATATAAAAAATATATTACTTAGGTAAAAGTACTTTATCAGATATGTGATTTGCAAATATTTTCTCCCAGGCTGTGGCTTGTCTTTTCATCCTTTTAACAGTATCTTTCAAAAAAACCAGAAGTTTTTTTTTTAAAAGATTTATTTTTTTATTTATTACATACCCCCCCCCGCCTTTTTGCTTGTTCTTGCTGTGTTCATCTTTGCATTCTTCTGTGTCTGCTTGTCTCCCCCCACTGTGGCGACCCACCGAGTCAGCTCACCAAGTGGCGGCCTGCCTGCTCGCGGTGGCTTGCCCTGCTCATGGGGGCTTGCCCTGCTCGTGGGGGCTTGCCCTGCCCATGGCAGCTTGCCCTGCCTGTGGCGGCTTGTCTTCTCAAGGCGGTCTGCCCGCTTGAGGAGGCCCCGGGAACTGAACCCGGGGCCTCCCATGTGGTAAACCGGCGCCCTACCAATTGGGCTATAGCTGGTCCCAGAAGTTCTTAATTTTGAAGAACAATTCATCAATTTTTTTCTTTATGGATCATGCTTTGTTGCCATAGCTAAGAAATCTTTGCCTAGTCCAAGGTCACAAAGTACCACTGACTAGTTAGCTTAAACACCAGGAATTTATTGTTTCATAGTTTTGGAGGCACCCCAAAATCAAGGTGTTGTCAAGTGGTGATTTCTGTGCAGTCTGCAGCGTTCTGAGGGTGGCTTGCTAGCACGCCATAACTCAATCTCTGCCTTTGTCACAGGGCCATCTGTTTCTTTCTATCTCCTCCTACTATTGTGTCCAATTTCCTTTGATTATAAGGTCTCCAGTAATATTAGATCAAAGTCGATCCTGACTCATTTGGCCTCATCTTAATAGGATCTTCAAAGATCTTATTTACAAGCTTTACATACACAGGACCAGAGTGGAATTTGGGGTTAGGATTTGAACAAGTTTTTTGTGGGTGACATAGTTCAATCCATAACAGCATGGTTTCATTTAAATCTCCAAATTAATATTTGTTTTCTATTTATCTGATTTTTATCTTTGTTTTCTTTTTCCTCTTTTTCTGTCTTCCTTTAGATTAAGTATTTTTTTTTTATGATTCTATCTTATCTTCTTTGTTAGATTATTAGTTATAATTCTTTGTTGTGCTGTCTCAGTAGTTGCTTTAGGGTTTATCTTCAACTTACCATTCTCTACCTTCAATACTACTTAGCGTATCATATAGGAACCTTGCAACTGTATATTTTCATTTCCCCCTGTAGGTCTTTGTGCTCTTGTTTTCATACATTTTACATCTATACATGTTATAAATTCCACAACATATTGTTATTAATTTTGCTTTAAAATTCAATTATCATTTTAAATTTAAAGGGATTTAAATAACAAGAAAATTACTCATACAAATACCTTCTGGTGTTCTTCGTTTTTGTGTGTGTGGGAATTCAGGTATCCATCTGGTATCATTTTCCTTCTGCTGGAAGGACTTACTTCAAAATTTCTTACAACACAGGTCTGTTGGCAATGACTTCTTTTAGCTTTGTATGTCTGAAAAAAATTCTAATTTTTCTTTCTTTTGGAAAGTTATTTTCACTGGGTAAAGATTCCTGGGTTGGTTGTTTTTTCTTTTAGGACTTAGCTATCTTATAGCTTGCATTGTTTCTGATGAGAAATCTGGTATCACCCTTATATTTGTTCCTCTGTATGGGATGTCTTATTTTCTGTGTGTTTTTCAGATTTTTCTCTTTAGCAATTTGGTTATATTTCTTGGCATAGTTTTCTTCATGATGCTTGTGCTTTGTGTTCATTGAATTCATTGGCTCTATGGAATTACAGTTTTGATCAAATTTAGGACTTTTTTTGGCCATTATTTCTTCAAATATTTTCCTGCCCTTCCCCTATGGAGATTCCACATACAAATATTTTTGGCCACTTGAAGTTGTCCCACAGTTCAATAACACTCTGTTCATTTTTCTCAGTCCTTTTCCTCTCTCTGTTTTATTTTGAACACTGCCTATTGTTATGTCTTCAGGTTCACTGATCTTTTTTTTTCTGCATCATTTAATCTACCGTTAATCTCATCCAGTGTATTTTTCATCTCAGACATTGTAGTTTTCATTTCTATAAGTTTGACTTGGACCTTTTTATATCCTCCTTGTATCTAATTGGCATGTTGGATTTTTCCTCAACTTGTTGAACATATGGAATACATCTATAATAACAGCTTTAATATCCTTGTCACTTGTGTCATTTTTGGGTAAGTTTCGATTGATATTTCCCCCTCATTATGGGGTATATTTTACTCACTCTTTGCATGCCTGGTAATTTTTTATTAGATGCCAAAAACTGTGAATTTTGCCTTATAGCATCCTGGATATGTTTGTATTCCTAAAAATATTCTTCATGTTTTTTTCTGGGATGCAGTGAAGTTACTGAAAATAGTTTGACCCTTTGGGTCTTGCTTTGAAAGTTTGTTAAGTTGGAACAGCATTTTGTCTAGGATTAATTTTCACTACTGCTGGGCAAGACCCTTCTTTGTACTGTATTTGATGTCCCAAGAATTAAGTAGTCACCCCCGCCTTTTGCCAATAGTAACTATTCCTGGCCCTATATGAGCACGAGACGTTGTTACCGCTAATGCTTTCAGGTGGTTCTATGGCCCCAGGTAGTTTCTTCACACACATGGGTTGATCAGTATTCAGCTGAATATATTTGAGATGAACCTCCTGAAGATCTCTGGAGTTTTCTCTGTGCAGTTCTCTCCTCTCAATACTTTGCCTTGTGAACTTTAGTCTCCTTAGCTTCCAGACTCCTAGCTTTACCTCTTCAACTCAGAGACACTGCCAGGCTATACTTGAGTTTCTTCTCCTTGTGCTGTGGCCTAGAAACTTTCTCTAGACCAGCAGTTAACAAACTACAGGGCATAGATCAAATCTGACCATATTTTTGTGGGTGACGTAATTCAGTCCATAACAGCATGGCTTTATTTAAATCTCTAATGTGATACTTGTTTTCTATTTATCTGATTTTATCTTTGTCTTCTTTTTCCTCTTTTTCTTTCTTCCTTTAGATTATTTTGTTTAATGATACTTCTTTGTTGGCTTATTAGTTATAATTCTTTTGTGCCATCTCAATGGTTGCTTTAGGGTTTATCTTCAATTGTTCATATTCTATTTTCAATACTACTTAGTGTATCATATAGGAACCTTGCAACTGTATATTTCTGTTTCTCCACTGTAGGTCTTTTAAATTTTAGTTTAAAAAAGCAACAAAGAAGACTATGTGATAGAGACAGCATGTGGCTCAAAAAGATAAATATATACCATCTGCTTCTTTAAAAAAAAAAAAGTTACCTGACACTGATAATAAGCTGATGCAATTGTAGGTTCATCTCATTTGTTTCCCATCTTTCAGGGATTACTATTCTTTGTTGCCTGATGTTCAATATTTTGAGAGCTGTTATTTCATAAATTTTTCTTTTTAGTCTTTTCAGGTGGGAAGGTAAATATGATCTTTTTTTATTCTCTCTTGGCTTTGAAATGAAAATCTATGATATAGTTATATATAGTAAAATGTTATTTATGAAAGCATGCAGTAGGTTTATTGTTGCTATTTTTAAATGAATTAATACATAAATGTTTAAACATTTCTCATTTTAGTTTATAATTTGGTAAACATTGATAGCTATAACCTATGTAAACAAAGATCTTTGGAGATCTTCAATAGTTTTTTTGTTTGTTTGTTTGTTAGTTTATGTTTTGTTTTGTTTTTAAAGAGACCCCGGGGATTGATCCCGGGACCTCATATGTGGGACACAGGTGTTCAACCACTGAGCTATATCTGCTCCCCTTCAATAGCTTTTAAGAGTGTAAAGTGGTCCTGCAATCAAAATATTGGAGAGCCACTAGGCTAGGGCCAGTATTTCTGATGAAAGGAGCAAAGAAATCTCTTTGTACTCCAATCCCCATTACAATTTCATTGATTATTTAACAGATTCATTTAGTAAGTATTAATTGAGTTATTCTTATGGCATATGCTATGCTAGGTACAGGGGATGCAATGGTCAAAAAAAAAAAACAAAAACAAAACAAAAACCCAGAAAAGGCCTCTGCCCTGGAGGACCTTACAGTTTACTGTGAGGCAAACATTAATCAAATATTCAAATAAAAAGGGGAAATTGCAGCAGGGCCATATTCAAGGAAAGAGAGAACCTGTAATGGAGATGTGACTGGGAGGTCAGGGAAGGCTTCCCTGTAGAAATGACAAATTGCAGTGAGCTGACAGACGGCAGGGAGTTAGCTTGGTAAAGCTGGGAAGGAACAGGAGTTGCTGATAGACTTTTCATTACTCCATTTGACCTCTCAGAGGCTGACTGACTTTTTTTGTTTTTTTGCCCTTTTCCTCCTTCTCTTCCTATTTATCTTCCTTCTCTTCCTACTCTTCCATTTCCCTCCTCCTTCCCTGCCTCTTCTTCTTTTGGTGTTTTTTAGTTTGAAATAAATGTTGAAACTTTTCTTGGTTGGAGGAGCAAACACTAGAGCTTTTGTACATGGGATGTTTGCAAGCAGCCATGTAAATCTCCAAAGGAGAAGGCCTGTGCTTGCTTGGGTAAGCTGACCCTGTTTCGAGAAGGGTCAAAGTTTCAGAGTTTTCATGACACTTGGTTTATTTTTTGGAGTAGAAGAGTGGCATCAGGATGAGAGTATGAGGAAGAAGCTGGAATCAATCAGGTCTTCAGCTGAGCCACTTCCAGCTTCATCCATTGAATCACTGACCCACCAAAACAAGTAAATGTTTTATGTATTTGTGTTTTAAACACACTTGGTCTACCTATCCTAATGAAGAATTTAAGAGGAATGGGATCAATGCCCTAACAAGAGATAGCATATTTCTGGAGTTAGACTCATTTTGGCACTGCACCACTGTTAGCTGTAGACTGCAGAGATATAAGCTAGACTAGCTAGTCCCGTGGCAATTTAACTCTGTAATTAAACATCAGGCCCTTGGTTTGGCTGAGATGTGTAACTTTTCCAAATGAAGCAGAGCTTCTGCTTAATTATAAACCTAATTCTTCTTTCTTGTCAGTGAAGAAACAGGTAGTTACAAGAAGGTCAAAGCAAGAGACCTCCTCCACTGGGAATGTCAATAGCTTTTGTTCTCTAATTACTGTGACTAGGACAACAAACCAACTCCACTGAAGTTGACAGCCACATTAGATCTGTGCAGTTAAATTTCTGTAAAACTTCTCTTGCATGGCCCCAGTGAAAGTACAGTGGATTTTCACAAAGCAAGCAAAAGAGGATAATAGACCATTATAACTCCAAGAAAGCTATTATGAAGTATTGAGCCAATGTGAGAAGGGATGCATTTTATTTAGCATTGTTTTGAAATATAGTAAAACCGCACCAAATTGGGGTTTTCCTCCCAATTTACTCCCTATCCAAAATAATGAAAAAACGTAGGATAGTTGAAAAGAAATGCACTTTACATTTAAACTGGGCTTGCTACAGTAACTTTAATCCCCCTTTTATGGGGACCATGATATAGATACTCATTTTTGTCCCCTCCTCTTCCATGGTACTCACCACATAGTGGCTGCCCAAGAAGTGTTTCTTAGGTTGTATTGAGTTGAGCCAGCTTCAGTTATCCAAAAGTTTTTTTCTTTCAGTAGGGAAGATAATGGAGAATTTATGCCAGGTTTTCTCACCCAGTGACATATTTGTTCTTGAAGTCTATTTTATATAGGCTGTTCCTTTGCCTCAAGTTAGCAGTCACCAGCTGGCCAGTGTCTTGGACATGGTTCCAGGAGCTCCTGGAAAAGTCTACTCCCTATTTGAATGGCTGCAGATTCACAGGCTCATGACCCTAGTTCATAGTTCATACCCCAATCCTGAGGATTCTGGGTTGGTGATGTCCACTCCACCTCTAATTGAGAGAGCGCTTCACTGAGACAATTCTTTTCCTGCAGACTCACACTACAAGAGTTGCTAAAGGAAGTTCTTCAGGTAGAAGGAAAATGAGACCAGCTGGGTATTCACGAGGAATGAAGAGTATTATAAAATGCTAATGTGAGTAAATATAAAAAATAATTTTTGCTTAATTACTTAATTCCTTAATAACTTGAAATGACAGTTGACTGTTTAAAGCAAAAACAATGTTAATGTATTGTGAGGTAGAAAAATGTAGACGTATCCTCAGGATTGGGGAATGAACTATGGACTAGAGTGGACTTACTGGTATTTGACTATAGACATATTGTGATTCTAGCATTGGAAGAAATTACAACATTGATGTAGAGGCAGTGACCACTGGATGCTCTAGGGGCAGGGAGAGGGAAAAACAGGTGTAATACAGGGGCTTTTTCTGGACTTGGGAATCGTCCTGAATGAAATTGCAATGACAGATATAGGCCATTTTATATCATCACATAACATGCAGAACTGTGTGGGAGAGGGTATAAACTACAATGTGAACTATGGACCATGCTCAGTGGCAAAGCCCCAGAATGTGTTTATCAATTGCAATGAATGTGCCACAATAATGAAGAATGTTGTTTATGTGGGAGGGTGTAGGAGGTGTGGGGAGTGGGGCATATGGGAATCCCTATATTTTTTGTGTAACATTTATGTAATCTAAGTATCTTTTAAACAATAAAAATGTATTTTAAAAATGTAGAAGTGAAATATAAGATTACAAAAGCATTAAAGACAAGAGGGAGTGTAAATGTAATTTTACTCTTATGAGATTCTTACATTATACTTTAAATGGAATAATATTAATTCAAGGTATACTGTAATAAGCTAAGGACACATATTAAAATCCCTATGGCAACCGGTGTCACTGATAGAAAACAAATAGTAAGATGGTAGTGGTCAATCTATCTATATAAATAATTACATTAAATGTAAATGATCTCACCACTCCAATTTAAGGCAGAGATAGACTC
>PVKH010036590.1:0-11567 GCA_004027955.1 Chaetophractus vellerosus | reverse complement strand
TAAAACTTGAAATAGTAAATAAAACCCTTGTTCTTTCTCCATTATTCTTTTAACTCCCCATTCTACATTCTTTCTCTCATCTGCTGCAACAAAAAATGATGTTGCTCTCAGTGAACTGACTTTTATTCTGATATAATTTTTGATACCAATAAAATAGTCTATCACAACAGTTTTCCATTTTATTAGTTGGATTTGAATTTGGCCAGAGTTTTTGAATTATTCTTAGTGACCTCATCTTAGTAAGATACAATTTTAATGGTTAGAGTTTAAAGCAGAGCTCTAATTTATATTAAAATTATATGTGAGATAAAGATTAAAACTCAAAATAGTTCAAACCTCGGTTATCACCTCTTCCCAATTCTAATGTTCTCATGATTGAATGATAAAACTTAATTGTTTCAATAAAATACTGACAGTGCTTTGGCAGAACCTGAAGTCCAGTTAGATAACCCAGTAATTCAGTGTACAATAAATATTTAATGAGATCTCATGGTCAACTCATCTCAGAGCTTGAAGGAATCTCAAAATATCATTGACTTTCTTACCTTTGGGCAGTTCATTGAACTCCTTGAAAACTACACTCTGAAAATTTTCCCCAGCTTACCTTGTAAGTTTGAACATTGTCTCAGAGCTAGGAGCCAGTGTAGAGTCTTCTAACTGAGAAGTTTGATGCAGGATTTGTTTCATCTGCTGTTCTTATTTCCCAGGCCAAGGAAGCAGATGGCATTACTATACTCTTGTTTTTAAAGGAAAATAGCTTTAAGATTGTCATTAAGAGATTTGGATTCTAAGCTCAGTTGTATTACTAATCAGCTGTGTGATCTTGGGAGCAGTATTTTCCTTCCCTTCCTCAATTTCACTTATTACAGGAGGATGAATAAGAATATGTAAGTATTTCTCATCACTTTCTCTGAACCAGGGAATCTTTTTTCATATATGTGATCTTTTTTAGTCTTTACAAAAACGTTTTAAATCTAAGCCTTTGTATTCCCATTTCTGAGGCTCAGAAATTTTATGTGACTTACATAAAGCTTCCTCAAGATTCTACCATCCATTTTTAATGCAAAAGCTCAGAATTTGGGGCATGATTTTCTCCAAGAAATTTCTCTATGACTGTTGGTTGCCACTAGGCCCATCCGCAAAATTACAAAGCATGGTGCTGTATTTTCATGTCATTATTCTATCTGCATTTCCATCTCCCACCTCTCTTCCCCAACCTCACCCTGACTTTATACCTCATCATTGCATACCAAACACTCAATGGTATACCAAAGAGGTAATGTGTAAATCAGAGTTCTAGGTAGTAATTTTAAATGTAGGAAAATAACTTTGTAATTTAATCTGTCACTCCTTTAATAGCTATAAAAATAATTCAATAATTCCTTTACCTTTGACTTCTCTCCCCTCTCTCTTCTCTATACTGATGTAAAAGCATAGATGGGATTAGAAATGGAAGATTTATACTAATAATGTTAAATAAAATAAATTATAGTAATAATAATTATTAATTACATTTTATAAAATAGGAAAATTGCAAGTTAAAGAATTAAAGAAACTAAATTAAATTCACACACAGGTATGCGATAGAACCAGTATTCAAGTCTACCATGCATAGTACATTTTTATGTACCTTTATCTGGCTACAAAGATTTTCATGACTCTAGAAGAGACATGATTAAGCAAATAATGAGAAAGGAGTGAGGTTTCCTCACCAGCAATTGAGAATGAGTTTTGGTTTAACTAATTGTCTCCATGGTTTACTTTCTCACAGAGACAGTCTTTGTAACTCACTAGACAATCCTTTGGGACTGCATACAGAGTATGTACCTACTGAGGTTAAAAGCTTCCTTTAGCTTTTGTGGTAATTACTATAAATATCCAATACAATAAAAATAAACCTTTAAGTCATGCTTTCCCAAAAGAGAACTGGTGGAAACAAAGATTACTTCTGAGGTATTTCTCTCTCAGAGCATAGGAATATTTTCTTCCATAAGGAAGTTTTCAGAATCTATATTGAGAAACTTCCCATTTTCAATCACCCCCTCATGTACCATACACCCTGTTGTTTTGTCTAACCCATTGCTCCTGGGGAGGAACCATGAGAACTTGGGCTGCTAGCAGAATTCCCTCTCTCAATAAACTCTCCAATCCCAACAAACTCCTCTGATGGAAACTATCACTAAATTTCAAAAAGTAAAGTTTTCATGTTTTAACCAGATTTCATGATTCACCTTCTAAATAAATTAAATTTGAAGATATGAAAAATCTACTATTGGAAGACATCTATTTGCTCATGAAGTAAGTTTTTCAATCTCTCTGAAATATAGTTTTCTTGGTGCCTCCTCAAGATTGATTTCATGGACTCTATAATCAGTCTGTCTCCTCAGAAAAGATGATGCTACTGAAGAGTATTTCCAAAATAAGGGTGACAGTTGCCCAGGGTGCCCAAGCCTTCTCTGGTCTCAGAGTTTCTCTGACTTTTTCTCTCAAGTTTCTATGCTCATCAGAAAAAGTAAGCTACACCAGGATGAATAGGTTAGCTTAACAGTTTATATTCTTTGGGGTCCCCTCATTTGAAAAGTTTAAGTTTAGTGGTGAAGTTTCAGGGATAGGTTATGAGATAGAGCTGCACTTCTATACCCTTGTTATGGATTTTAAAGACCCATAGTGACCTTTGTTCATGTCCCACAACTGCACCCCATCTCTGATTTGGGAGAAAGTAATAATGTCAGGGGTGGGGGGGAATAAACTGATATCTGTGATGGAAGCTTGGTCAAATTTACTCTCTCCTCTGACTTCATTTGGTCTCTTCTCTTTCCTCCATTTATTATCATTTATAATGTACCTAGTTTTCTTCTTTGTTAATTGTTAAACAATGAAATGTACAAAATTTGATTTGGGGACCAGGATAGGAATTTAAGTTATCTGTTGGCATCCTCTGCTGCCTCATGAATTCTCTTTTCTAGGATGCAATTCACAAGGATGGTTGGGATTTGATGTTTTATATGACAAGTAGTGTGGATGTCAGAGAGAACAGCTATTAAGTAACATTTTGTCCTCGTTGGAACCCAATTTTACTTTAAAAGGTTAAATTTGTATGTCAGTGAACAGGATAAACTATCACACTTACTTTACAAGAAAACAAGGTCACATAAAATAACAGAAAAATTAAAACTTTATTAACTATAAGGTAAAAGTCAAGAATAAAATATAATTTTGGATTATTTTGCTCAATATCAGACAGATTTAATAAAGCTTATAGTTATATAGATGTATAGGGGATAGAGTTGGTTGTTTATTTTCTATGAGGAAAAAGAGACGATTTGGGCATATGTCTAGATTTCTGGAACCGGGTTAATTTAGACTGGTTAAAATTCAAACAAATAGTGGGGAAAATTGAGGATGTTAAATAAGAGAAAATAGTATCCTCCATATTCAGATCCCTCCCCCCACCCCCAAATCAGAACTGTTGGATAAGACAAGAGTATTAGGAAATAGTGGTGGAATCAAATGATAAAATTCTGATGTGGTATTGTTCTGAGACAAATCATACACATTGTTCAAGTGTTGATTTCCTATATTTATGACCTCAAATTTTCTTTTGGCTCTCCATTTTCTACCCACAAATTCATCCTTATCACTTTTTGATTTAATAAGAGTGTAGCTCTCAAAGAGAAATTAACCTTCTTTTCACCTCTTTGTTTACCTGAAGCAATACATGCTGCTCTCTCTTATAATCTTTTACTCACTTTTCTCATCTAACTGCTCTTCTCCTCACCACCAAGGACAGCAACTTTTGATCTTTAGCCTCTGGATGACCTGAGTGTATTCAAATTGTTATAATTAAGTAATTTTCTCTTTCATACTTTTCAGAGATAATTGGAACTGCCATCCCTAGCTTCTATTTATCATTTTTTAACTAGTGTTATAACAATGAGTAATATTATAGCAGCTGAACTTCATAACATTTTCAGTTTTATTGTGATTATATAGTTTTATTAGAATAAATGAATAACATACTATTTTTGAAAGATTCTCAACAGAGAAACCCAGTATAAGCTTGCTGAATACCCAAGTTCCATCAAAGTTGGAAACTTCAGTTTTTAATTTTTAAAAGCATGAGTGCACTTCATTCTCATTTTGAAACTTCACTGACCAACAATTCATTTGGTAGGAATTGCTCAACTTTTTAAATCACAATTCATTTGCTACTAGGTTATACAATTCTGTATAATTCTTGTGTAATTAATGAACTTATCTTGAAGTATGCTGTCCCTCTAATTCAATTGAAAAGAATTTGAGGTCATCTTTCCCCTCAGCCACAGCAGATATGCGTAAGTTCTTACTAATATATGATAACTCATTTGATGTGTTATTGATTCATTTTATGGATTCCTGATTAGTCAGAAAAAGGAAAAATATCTCAAACTCATATGAAATTAAAATGCAGGTCATTTGAGATCAATACTAAAAAACATAAAGACACTGACTTAACTAATAAAAGTAATAATCTAAACTATATAAAAATGAAAAAAAAACAGGGAGAAGTTCAAAATGTAAAGATACCAAAAAAACTGATTTACAAATGTTACATATAATTCAGATAAATGAAACATAATGAGAAAAATATAAAGAAACAGTAGAATATCACCAGGAATAAAAGAAATGTGTAGGGGCCGGCCGTATAGCCCAGTGGATAGGGTGCCAGTATACCACATGGGAGGCCCCAGGTTTGGTTCACAGGGACATCTCTTAGCAGGCAGACCACCTTAAGAAGGGCAAGCTGCCATGGGTGGCCAGAGCTGCTGTGGGCAGGGCAAAAAGCTGCCTTGGACAGGGCAAAGCCGCCATGGGCAGGGCAGGTCACCCGCGAATGGAGTGCAGCCAGCCACCCATGAACTGAAGCAGAGCTGGCCATGAATGGAAGCAGAAGCTGCCCACAAGCGGGGAAAGCCATGCCTGTGCAGTGACTGGCCTCAGCGTGTCACTGCAATGGGGGGGAGGGGAGATATGTAATAAAATAAAATAAAATCTTAAAAAAAATGAAATGTGTATCATGATTTCACTTTACTAATGAAGCAGAGAATATTCCAAATTTGTTTTCCTTTGAAAATGCTACCATATTCCAATATTTGTAGAAACATGGAGAATAATGATACCATTTGTACATAGAGAGAGATATTTTTTAAAAATATTATATAAATTAGAAGACTGTAAAATCTGTAATATTATGTAAGGAATTATCAGTTACCTCTGGGGAGTGAGATTTGTAAATACATTTTGAAAGGGCAATTTTATGTTTCACCCTCCAACCTACTATAAACTTGGATGTTTAATATGGAAATATAGTCATTCTATAATTAAAATTATAATAAACAAAAAAAAAACAAATTAGAAAGCTACTTGATAATATTTGCCAATAATTAGGTAAATATTCATCTCTTTTGCTTCAGTAATTCCATTTAAATATATTTTAATGAATTATTAAAATATTGATGTCTAAAAATGAAAAGAATCATACAAAAGTTCTTTATGAGTGAAATTTTGAAAAGACCTTAAATTAATGAAAAATAAATGACCACATTTGATATTAATCAATTTTTTGAATTTTTAAAATTAATTAAATTTTTTAAAAGATAAATCAATTACATAAATGTTACACAAAAATTTTAGGGGTACCCATATGCCCCACCTCCTATACCTCCAACAACCTCCCACATATACATTCTTCATTAATGTGACACATCAACTGAAATAGATATACACATTTTGGGGCTTTGCCACTAAGCATGGACCACAGTTCACATTGTAGACTACACTTTCTCCCACACAGATCTACTTGTTTTATGATGATATAAAATGGCCTATATCTGTCATTGCAATGTCACTCAGGATAATTCCCAAGTCCCAAAAAAGCCCGTGTTAAAACTGATTTTCCCTCTCCCTGCCCCCAAAAGATCCAGTGGCCACTGGCTCCACATAAATGCTGTCATTTCTTCCATTATTTGAATGACAATATGCCTATAACAAAATACCAGTAAGTCCACCCTAGTCCATAGTTCGTCCCCCAATCCTGAGGAGCTGGGGTGGTGATGTCCCCTTCACATCCAAGTGAAAGGGGGCTTATATTCCATGGATATGATGGATGAGATTATCTTTCCTGCAGCTGCAGACTCTCTCCATTCCCTGGAATAGCCATTGCCATCATCATCTCCCCACTAGGGTTCCTGGGTGAGTCCATTGAGTTGTAGAGTAGGAGTTGCAGCTCCACCAAGCTTTTGGACCCAGCTGGCACATGGACA
This sequence comes from Chaetophractus vellerosus, assembly GCA_004027955.1. Classification (NCBI taxonomy): domain Eukaryota; kingdom Metazoa; phylum Chordata; class Mammalia; order Cingulata; family Chlamyphoridae; genus Chaetophractus; species Chaetophractus vellerosus. The sequence continues at coordinate 5,265 of PVKH010036590.1, read as the reverse complement.
GCACATAGGCTCTGGTCTCCAGAAGTACACCTAAAACTCTGGCATAACATACAGGTTTGAATAGAAGAGACAGATGGACCATGTGCAGGGAAGACATTTGGGTCAGACTCTGTCACACTCAGGAGAAAGAATTCCAAATTAGGGCCCACTGAGGAGGCACCAAACTCTGGGGCTATCTTCCCTGATATAGGACATGGATGTCTCCAAAGCTCTCAGGAGCCCCTCTGTTTGGGGTGATATCCATATTGGAAGCCTAGGAGGTCCTACTGGGATGTGCATAAGTGTTACCTCTGGGTTGGCTTCCCGACTCACTTTGAAGTCTTTTAACCCTATGAACTCATTTGTCTTTACCTTTTCCCCGTTTTATTTGAAGTCATTTTCCAGTTGTATTGCCCATTGGCACTTATTAGTAATCCCTCATTGCCAGGGAAGCTCATACCTGGGAGTCATGTCCCACACTGGGAGGAAGGTAATGCATTCATATGCTGAGTTTGGCTTAGAGAGAGGCCACATTTGAGAAAGAAGAAGGCTCTCAAGAGCCAACTCTTAGGCACCCCATAACACCTGGTTGTTTCAATTTCAATAGCAAAGATTCATAAGGCTAGTCATCAATGACAAGGGCCCAATAATGTATCATCTTCCTTTGCCAGACACTGCCCCTGCACTTGAGGGGGCTGTTACTACTCTCCTGTGGAATATGGCAGAGCTCTCTAGGATGGGAATTCAGTGTTCTCTCATTTATTGAGTAATTCTTCACCCCATGACCATACATCATGAGCATTTGAACAATTTTATATACCTTTTATGTATGTTCAGGGGGACTTCCTCCCATGTACCCCAACCCTGACAACCCCGACCAATAATCCTCTCTCATCCCTGTTGGGACCCTTCTTTGATCCAAAGCTTCTTAAAATGTGAAGCCATAACAATAGCCAAATACAATGAATAGGAAAATGAAATAATAATATTTAAATGCAAGAGTTAAAATATATGAAAATTTAAAAAATAAAAAATAAAAAAATTTAAAAAAAGAAACAAGAAAAGAAAAGAATATTAAAGGATTGTGTTGTTCAAAAAATGTGAAAAAATTAATATATATATTCCATTTAGCCTTGTTGGTACAATATCTGTTGTCCAGTCTGTTCCATGGCACCTTCCCCTTAACACTGCCCAGCATCCCACCATTTCTCATTTAATTTTCAAAGAAGCTTTAGGTCACAGCATAGTCACACACAGAATAAAAGACACTCCTATATACTCGACCTCCTCCCCCATTCCCCACCCCATACCAAAAGCTTTTTATATATGGATGGCAGCACCAACATAACTGCTATACAGATAGTGAAACACAGTTACCAAACATTCCCACCTCTGCATTCCCACCTCACACACAAATCCCAAGTGTTCATGTGTTACCTCTTCCACCTCTCCCCAGAGCATCCCGGGCACTCCAACCTACCCTTACCAGTCCACCCACCCACCAACCCTGCACCACCAAACCCAACAATATCATCACCCATCTGCCCCATCCCCCCAAAATACAACCAACTCCATCACCTCACCACAGATTACATTCCTATGGATGATGTCCCACAACTTTGACTTCTCTTTCTCTTTCTTGTAAACCTATCTTTCAGACCCTAGTTCTCAGGGAATGCTCAATTTTCTTAATTTCTATCAGTGAGGTCATATATTGTTCATCCTTAAATGCCTGGCTTGCATCACTCAACATAAGGTCTTCAAGATTTATCCATGTTATCCTGGGTGTTAGCACTTTATTCCTTCTTACTACTGAGTAATATTCCATTGTATGTATATACCACATTTTGCTTATCCATTCTTCTGTTGATGGGCACCTGGGCTGATTCCAATATTGGAAATACTGAACAAAGCTTTGATGAACATTGGTGTACATATATCTGTTCGTGTCTTTGCTTTCAATCCTTCCAGGTATATACCCTGCAGTGAAATCATTGGCTCATATGGAAGATCTATATTTTGTTTTTTGAGGAATGACCAAACTATCCTTCACAGTGGCTGGATCATTCCACAATGCCATCAGCAGTGGATGAGGGTTCCCATTATCCACATCCTCTCCAACATTTATAGTCTGCTATTTTTTTAATAGCCACTGTTCTAACGGATGTAAAATGGTATCTCATTGTAGTTTTGATTTGCATTTCTCTAATAGCTAGAGATGTTGAATCATTTTTTCATGTGCTTTTTAGGCATTTCTATTTCTTCCTTAGAGAACTGTCTTTTCAGGTCACTTGCCCATTTTATAAATGGGTTGTTAGTCTTTTTATTTTCAAGGTGTAGGATCTCTTTATATATGTGAGATATTACACTCCTATCAGCTACATGGTTGCCAAATATTTTCTCCCATTGGGTAGGCTGCATTTTTATTTACTTGGTGTAATGGTTTGAGTTTGATTTAATTATGAATTCCAAAGATATAGATTAGATTATGTTTGTAAACTAATCTGTTCATCTGGGCATGATTAAGTTATGAGTAGGGCGTTAACTGCCACATCAGTGAGATGAGCCCCACCCCTCGGTGGGCATGGTCTCAAGTATAAAAGGCTAGATAAGAGGCAGCAGAGAAAGCAGATTGAGAGAAGCAGAGATTGGAGAGAAGCAGAGAAGAGATTTGGAGAAGGAGATTTGAAAAGCAGTTCTGATGTTGGAGAAAGCAGTTCATCCGATAGTCTACAGCTGGCCTTGTGGAGAGACGCAAAGCATAGAAAGCCTCATGGTCTACAGCTGAACTCGTGAAGGAAACTGAAGCTAAGCCCAGAGAGAAACGCAGCCCCAGGAACAAAGGAACCCGGAAGCCTGAACCCTGGAGATGTCGGCAGCCATCTTCCTCCAACACATGGACTTTAGTATGGGAAGAAATTTATGGTTTGTGGCCTGGTAACTGTAAGCTTCTACCCCAAATAAATACCCTTTATAAAGACCGACCAATCTTTGGTATATTTCAAAAGACACGCCTTTGGCTGACCAAAACACTTGGTAATGTCCTTTAGGTTGCAGAAGTTTTTAATTTTGAGGAGATCCCATTTATCTATTTTTTTCTTTTGCTGCTCATGCTTTGGGTATGAAATCCATGAAACCATTTCCTATTATAAGGACCTGTAGATGCTTCCCTACATTATCATCCAAGGTTTTTATGGTCTTGGCTCTTATATTTAGATTTTTTATCAATCAATTTGATTTTCATAAAGGAGTGAACTGGTGTTCCTCTCACATTCTTTTGCATATGGATATCCAGTTCTCCATGCACCACTTGTTTAAGAGGCCTTTCTCTCCCGGGTGGGTTAGGTGGCCTTGTCAAATATCAGGTGACTATATATGCAAAGATTTATATCAGAACTCTTAATTCAGTTCCACTAGTCAATGTGTCTCTCCTTCTACCAATACCATGCAGTTTTCACGACTGTAGCTTTGTAGTATGTTTTGAATTCAGGTAGTTTGATACCTCCAATTTCATTTTTCTTTTTCAATATGTCTTTGGTGATTTGTGGGCCTCTTACCTTTCCAAATAAAATTTTTAGCTAGTTTTTCCAATACCTTAAAAACCATACTGTTACTTTTTATTGGAATTACATTAAATCTGTAGGGTAGTTTGTGTATGACAGACATCTTGATGATGTTTAGTCTTCTTATCCATGAACAGGGAATATTCTTCCATTTATTTAAGTCTTCTTTGATTGCCTTTAAAAATGTTGTGTAGTTTTCAGCATATAAGTCCTTTACATCTTTAGATAATTTATTCCTAGGCATTTGATTCTTGTTGTTACTATTGTAAATGGTATTTTTTTCTTCATTTCTTCCTCAGATTTCTCATTATTGGTGTACAGAAATGTTACGGATTTTTCAGCTTTGATCTTATAGCCTGCAACATCACTGAACTCCTTTATAAGTTTTAGAAGCTTTGTTGTAGATTTCTTGGGGCTTTCTAAGTATAGCATCATGTTGGCTGCAAATAATGAAATTTTTACTTCTTCTTTTCCAATTTGGATACTTTGATATCTTTTTCTTGCCTCAGTCCTTGAGCAAGGACTTCTAAGACAATGCTAAATAAGAGTGGTGTTCATGGGCATCCTTGTCTTGTTCTGATCTCAGAAGGAAGGCTCTTAGGATTTCCCCATGGAAGATGATGTTAGCTTTGGGTTTTTAATATATACCCTTTATCATGTTCAGAAAGTTTCCTTCTATTACTATCTTTTGCAGTGTTTTTATCAGGAAAGGGTGCTGTATCTTGCCAAATGCTTTTTCTGCATCTATAGAGATATTTATGTGATTTTTTTTCAATCAGTTTATGTGGTGTATTACACTGATTGATTTTCTTAAGTTGAAACATCCTTGCATATCAGGGATGAAACCCACTTAGCCATGGTGTATAATGTTTTTGATATGTTGTTGAATGTGAATAGCAAGTATTTTGTTGAGAATTTTAGCATCTCGGTTCATTAGAGATACTGGTTTGTAATTTTCCTTTCTTGTGGTATCTTTGTTTGGCTTTGGTATTAGGGTACTGTTGACATCATAGAATGAGTTAGGCAATGTTCCTTCTTTTTCTTTCTTTTTTTTTTTGGAAGAACTTAAGCAACATTGGTGATAGTTCTTTCTGGAATATTTGGTTAATTCGCCTGTGAAGCCATCTCATCCTGGGCTCTTCTTAGTTGGGAGATTTTTAATGACTGAGTCTATCGCGTTCCATGTCATTGGACTTTTGTGTTCACCATTTTGTTCTTTAGTCAGTGTAGGCTACTTGTGAGTTTCTAAGAATTTGTCCATTTCCACTAAATTATCTTTCTTGTGGACATATAATTTTTCAAAATCTCCTCTTATGATATTCTTTATTTTGGTGGGGTCATTAGTGATATCCCCTTCTTCGTTCCTTATTTTGTGTATTTGTATCTGCTCTCTCTTTTTCTTTGTTAGTCTGCTAAGGAGTTTTTCAATTTTATTGATCTTCTCAAAGGGCGAGCTTTTGTTTTATTTTTTCTAGTGCTTTCTTATTTTATATTTCTTTTAGTTCTGATATGATCATTGTGATAGCTAGGCTAATGTGTCAACTCAGCCAGGTAATTGTGCCCAGCTGTTGGGTCCAGCAAGCCTGGGGCTAATTGCATCTGCATCAATCAGCAAGATTGGATGAAGAATGGATGACGCTGTTATCCATTCAGTTGACTGCTTATAAAAGGGAACTGATTTCAACATTCGGAGAGAATTTCCCAGCTCGTCCTTTGACAGCGA